>CAUYPK010115270.1:0-28246 GCA_963574355.1 Loris lydekkerianus
TGTGTCCTGCCCCCGGGAGGTTGCATGTATTGGGTAGAGTCCCTGTTGTAGTTGTGTCCTGCCCCCGGGAGGTTGCATGTATTGGGTAGAGTCCCTGTTGTAGTTGTGTCCTGCCCCCCGGAGGTTGCATGTATTGGGTAGAGTCCCTGTTGTAGTTGTGTCCTGCCCCCCAGAGGTGTGCCATACACCTTTACGTTGTGCCCATCAGGTGGGAGCACCCCAATCCCCTTCTTCCCCCCTCCCCCTTTCTCTTTACCCATTCCCTGACTTGAATTAACTGAGATTTTCTCCTGTGTGGGTGTGTATTTGCTCATCTACTGGCTTCACTTTAGTATTTAGTACATTGGATACTTCTTTTCCATTCTTATGATAGTTTACCAAGAAGAATGTTCTTCAACTCTATCCAGGTTAATACAAAAGATGAAAAGCCTCCATCTTGGCTCAGCACCTGTAGCTCAGTGGCTAGAGCGCCAGCCACATACATTGGAGCTGGCAAGTTCAAACCCAGCCTGGGTCTGCCAAACAAGGACAAGTAAAACCAAAAAATAGCTGGGCATTGTGGTGGGCACCAGTAGTCTCAGATACTTAGGAGGCTGAGGCAAGAGATTGCTTAAGCCCAAGATTTTGAGGTTGCTGTGAGCTGTGATCCCACAGCACTCTACCCAGGGCAACATAGTGAGACTCTGTCTCTGAAAGAAAAAAGAAAGAAAAGCCTTCATCTTTTATGGCTGAACAGTATTCCACAGTATACATACACCAAAGTTTATTAATCCATTAGTAGGTTGATGGGCACTTGGGTTGATTCCACATCTTGGCAATTGTAAATTGAGCTTCTGTAAACAATCTAGTGCAAATGTTTCATGGCCTCTTTTGGTCCAATTCCAGCTATGTGGCTAAGCTTAGTAGAGAAGGAGAATCCTATACACAGTCGGGGAAACTACAGTCAAGGTCTTTCAGGTTTGCTTTTTGCTATGAAAAAGGAATTTAAAATATATTCTTCAGCCAAGGACTGGTTTGTAAGCAAATGTCCTTGCTTGGGCATAAGAGAGTAAGAGAGAGAATGTCTAAGACCCTCCAGCATACCTGCTTTATTCTGCCCTGAGTCTTTTATAATTTGGTGTAAAAAATAGAAGAATGAAATGAAACATTTCTTTCAGAAGTAAGCTTATTTGTCATTCACTAAAAATATTATTCTAATGACAGTAATAAGTACTGGTGGTATTTTCATCTTCAGGACCTGATAACTATCATTTTAATCCATCTTGATCCCTGTTTGGATTTTCCTTGGAACTGGGTGCCCCAGGGATTTTTGTACTTTTGATGCCTGGAGGAAGGAAACAGGACTTCAGAGATATGGAAGAGTCAGACTGTTCACAAATTGATGACCATTTCTGGTGCCCTAAAGAAATGTTTTTTATCCTCAACTTCTTTGAAATGTCAAATGCTAGAGTGATTGATAATATAGCACTGTTTTAAAACTTAAAAAATTACAGAATGAAAATTAAGGAAAATGGACAGCCAGAAGTACTATTTCTGAGTTATAATATTCATTTCTATTTCTGTAATATACATTTCGAATTTATAATAGCAATAGAAAAACCACACACTTGACCAATCTTAAATGTCTACACTAATTGTGGCTTTCTAGTCCATTCTATTAAGTGTTCCTTTAATTGTTTATTATCTGGAAGACCTTTAAGGTGATTCAAACCCTATTTTCTCCCAGTGTTGGTTTTCCAGTTTTGAAGAGCTTATCTGTGACCATCTTGGTATATGAGTATAAGCCTAGGATCAGTATTATACTTTTTGGTTATGTTTTCAAAATGCTTTAGTTTGAGAGCAGATATGTCTAGAATATTTACAGTGAAAACATACTACAGAGACTGGGTTACTTGACCTTGTGACAGAGTCAAAATTCAAATTCACAATTCGTTAATCATGCAGTATAATTTAACTTGGAGCTCCTTTTGGATTCCTGCTCATTCAGAGGCTGTTTGAATGTTACTGATGGCTACAAATTATAAACTGGTTTCATTGTGGTGGATTAATCTGCATATGCACACAAGTGAAATAATAAATCATTTATAGCTAGAAGAATGAAAATTACTTCTCAGCCAGGTGTGGTGGCTCACACTGTAATCTTAGCACTCTGGGAAATCAAGATGGTGGATTTCTTGAGCTTGGGAGTTGGATCAGCTTGAGCAAGAGTGAGACCTCTTTTCTACTAAAAATAAAAAACCTGGCTGGCTTTAGTGGCAAACACATGTAGTCCCAGCTACTTGGGAGGGTGAAGCAAGAAGATCACTTGGGCCCAGGAGTTTAAGGTTGCTGTGATCTGTAATGTACTTGCACTCTACCCCAAGCAACAGATTGAGACTTTGTTTCATTAAAAAAAACAAACAAAAAAACAAAAACAAAAAAAAAAAAAAACACCATTTTTCCAAGTCTTTTATTTTGTAGATGGGGACATTGATGTACAAGTGGATAAATGAGAGGCCAGGAAGGGACTGAGCCAGAACCAAAACCCAGATTCCTGGTATTCATTCAATCTTCATTCACTTATTCCTTTCCTACATTTTATATTCTCATTTCATTTATTTATTCATCCATCCATTCATTTCAGTGTTCTTTGTATTGAATCCTGACTGTCTGAGTCCAAATCCTACTATGAGTTATTGGTAAAGTGAGTATGAATCGCAAGAAACTTCTTAACCTTGCACTGGGACACTCTTCTGACTTTATACATGGCAGGCGAAAGGACAGATGTGCTTAGGTTAAAGTTTGAATACAAAATGCTGAGCTATTTCCCAGAGAGATACAGCAAAAAGATACAGGACAACACCTTTTGAAGCCCTGGGAATAGGCCAGGTCATTCTGCTCAGTCATGAGGCTAATAGGCCAGGTCTTTCCTGAATGTCTCCTGACCTGAAGGGCAGTACGGCTTGGTGCCCACTGAGTTCTGCTCCTCCAAGGGTGATTCCCCAGGTGGGGCAAAGCAGAGGCCAGCTTCAAAGCTTCCTTTGGCCTGCGGAAAGCCAAGTTTGGAGTGAGGCAGCTGCCAAGTTCACCATATGAACATTTGTTTTGCTTGGCTTATGGTCAAGCAACAGCAAAAGAACAGGTTAGGAGTGAGTACCTCAGCTCTGGGAGTTTGCACAGACAAGGCAAGCTCTAGCCTGGAGTGATCCGGGGGAGGCCACAGGTGTGAATTTGTTTTGCAGGCCAATATGTGATCCCAAACATGGATATTTTATTGATCTGTCCACCTGCGATAGATCTAAGGGGAAGGTTTTAAACAGTCCTTTAATTCTTTCCACTGTGCCCCTAAAAGATCACTTAATTAAGAGTTAACTTCAGTGTCACAAGGGAGGCCATTAAAATGGTCTGAAATTTGAGATGGATGACTAAGTCAGCATGTTATCTTTATTAATTTCATGACTGATAGCAGCAGCAGCAATAGTATTGGAAAAACACAAGGCAGTGCCGAGGGAAGAGACCCCACCTAGCAGTGCCCAACCACAAGGCTCTGTATGTTCAGCTGACGCAGCCGGGGAGAGCTCTCCTCTGGATTGCTGCTGCTGCCCCTTTGTAGGAAACCTGGCCTGGTGTTAACGCTAAGCTTCCCATCTTCTCCTATACTCTGTCGCTAAAATAAATTGAAGGTTAGAGTAATAAAAAATTGTCCTTCTAAAATACATATAGATTGAGAGGTGTTCCCACATGGCTGATGCAGGGTCATTAAAATATAAATTGGGTTTTAAACATAATAAAATTCTGTCCTAACCCTGGTGTTAAGACAGTGAGGTCTCTTAGCAGGAGGGTGGGAGTTAGAAGCTCACGTGGGATGATTCTAGAGAAAGAGGATTCTTTTATGCTCTTTGAAGAAATAGTGAGGTTTAAAAGAAGTATGTGGATGAGCATAAAGGGGAGTAGAGGGGTGGAAAGAGGGAGGGAAGAGAGGCCACCTTTCTGAATGCCCAGGAAAGAGCAATACTATCAGACATTTTTGTGACTAGGATAAATATGGGAAAACCAAAACTTGAGGTAGGTTTGGTCTTCTGTAGGAGACTTGGTTGCCATAGTGACTGGGTGGTTAAGGGAAATAACTCTGGCATCAGCATGGAAATAACAGCAAAGGTGGATTAGCAAGGCCAGCCTTGCCTGCCAAATCCTCTTTCCTTTCACCCACATTCCCTTTTATATTCCTACAGCATCTTTGGTGTACCTCACTTTTTGGAGGACATTATACTTCACTGGAGTCATGTAGCACAGTGTTTAGAGGTTGCTCAGGAGATGCATGGTCTGAGTTCAAACTCCAGCTGTAGCTTTTGGATTTGATTTCTAAAGGTCATTGCCTGCTAACTAAAAGGAGCCAGAATTCCTTGGGGGAAATGGCCAGTTCCTGGTATGGAACATAGAAAGATGTTTCTGGGATATGTTACTATTCCAGAAAGCAAGGCATGCTCAGAGAATCATGAGGAAATGGCCAAAGGATAAGGAACTGTCTTGGGCTTCTTTGGTTAAATTTGGGAAATATTTGAGCATTAAAAAAAGATGATAATGAATTATAATACATTGATTTCATTAAAAAAATTAAGAAAAGCACCATAGTGGTGCTCCAAGGAGAGATCGGACAGGTACAAAGAAAAAACTTTGTTTTCACTAAAGAATGACAGCTGATAAATTGAGGGGAAATGATAGAATTGGAAAAATCTCTATGTTGCAATGACCAATATAATAAATTATTCAGATCAGGATTATCGATACTGAAACCATTGGATAACATATTGCTGGAAAATAAGATGTAGTATTTCAAAACATTGCCCCTGAAGACTACCTAAAAGTACAAAGGGGAACAGGTACCCTTGTAAGATAAATATCTGCTGGACACTACTTTAAACAAGGGATCAAATTTAGCATGTCCAGTATCGGGCCAGACTGATACTAGGTTACTGATGTGATATGAAATAAAATAAACAACATCATCTATGTGAAAATCTTGCCAAAATGAAGAAATTATCAGACAAATCCAAAATGTAGGGAATGCTCCCAGACAACTATTTTAAAGTTTTTAAAGAATGCCAATGCCATGAATTATTAAAAAAACAAAACAAAACAGAAAAGCAGAGAGACCTTTATTAGATCAAAGGAAACTGAAACTAAAAAAACACAGTCACCAAATAATGAAAAAATCCTTGATTTGGGGGAAACCCCAGTGATCTAAGCTATTTTTGAGTCAATTGGGGATCATGAGACATATGATCGTGTTGATGGTACATTTCTTGATTGTGATAATGGTTTTTGTGTTTACGTGCAAGAATCTCTTAAAGATACACGGTGATGTATTTAGGGGTGAAGTGTTAACAATTGTTGAGTCTAGGAGAGGGCTATTATTATCATACCATTCTTTCAACTTTTCTGCAGGTTTGAAATTTTTCAAAATAGAAAAGTTGAAAGAAAAGAGGTTCCCCTGTTGGGGAAATTTTGGGCAAATTTGTTGACCTCACCAAGATTATCTTCTTTCCTATAAGATATGGGTAATGGTGGTGGAAACCTCACAGGATTGCTTTACTAAATATCTCGTGTGCAGAGAACACATAGTAAGTGCTCAGTAAATATTGGTTGCATATTTCTTTTCTCCCTCCTCAGGATTACGAGTGCAAGTCTTTTTTATTTCTATACTCCCCAGTTCCTACACTATGGCAGGGCTCAAGAAATATCTCTTGATTTAAGAAATGAAATAAAACTATGGAAAAAATCATATTAAAATTTTGGTTTTGAGGCTACCACAGTAATGTCTGAAGAGACTGGGATATGTCTGGGTCACACACCAGATTGTTCTTCCGTCGCTGTAGTTTTACTTCCCAAATGGCCGATTGAGCACGTCTAGGCTGTAGGAAGACAGAGGTTCTGGACTTTGGCATCATAACAATCAGTTGGGGGGCTTGTGAAAACATAGGTTTCTTGATCTCAGGCCCAGACTCTTGGATTCCGTGAGGTGAGGTCTGAGACTTTGCATTCTGCTTCCCAGGCAACTCTATGCTAGTGCTGTTGGTCCAGAGGCCACACAGTTGAGAACTGCTGTTTGTGAGAAACTCCGGGAGCAGGAGGAGCCCAGAACACGCAAGGGAAGTGCTAGGGCTCCCTGGGCAGACTGCAGGAGAGGAGCTCCCTTGATCTGCAGGAGGGGTCCTTTCAGAAAGAAATCCAAGAAATGGAAGAAGCCGATTCCTATCATATCATTCAATCAACATCTTCCTGGGGTTAAATGATCTTTCATCAACATCAGTGTCTCTCAATCTTCCTAATGCCTCCTAATGCCACGACCCTTTAATACATTTCCTCATGTTGTGGTGACCTCCAACCATAAAATTATTTTCATTGCTACTTCATAACTGTAATTTTGCTACTGCTATGAATCATAATGTAAATATTAATATCTGAAATGCAGGATGTATTTTCATTGTTACAAAGGGGTTGAGAACTGCTGATTTGGACAATAGCACTGCACAGAAGAAATATGATTTTTAAACATCTATGAAATGATTAAGCATGATGCATCTTCATCGTATAAATATATACACACAATTTCATAAACATATACAGTTGACTCTTGAATGACATGGTTTGAACTGTACAGGTCCACTCACATGTGGATTTTCTTCTGCCTTTGCTATCCCTGTGACAGCAACACCAACCCTTCCTCCTCCTCCTCAGTCTTCTCAATGTGATGAAGACTTTTATGGCAGTCTACTTCCATTGCATGAACCATAAATACATTTTCTCTTCTATAGCTTACTTTATTATAAGAATGCAATATATAATACACATAACATACAAAATATGTATTAATCAACAGTTTATGCTCTGGGTAAGGCTGCCTGTCCATAGCAGGCTGTTAGTAGTAAAGTTTTGGGGGAATCAAAAGTTATATACAGATTTTCAACTGCACAGGAGATCAGTGCTCCCAACCATGCATTTGTTCAAGGGTCAACTGCACATAAAATCTAACGTCTTTCTAGCTGGAGTATCTATAAAGCAAAACAAGAGAGGGGGGTAGATTACCATTAGTTGGGATTTCCAAGACAAGAGGATAACTACACAATAAATTCTCTGCTTTAATGTAAATCCTTGACAGGGAGAGAAGACCAAGCCCGGAGAAGCTGGAGTCATGATGTGCCCCAGATAGCAGTGAAACTGGAAAAGAACGCCAGGTGCTTGGGTCTACAACTAGGTCAAATTGCCTCGCTTCACTTCCTGGAGTGGGAAGGCGTTTTCTCTTCTTTTTAGGCCTGCTTCATCGTGTGGGAGAGAAATGCTGCCCTACTTCTTTTTTCCAACCTGAGAACTCTGAGCAGAGTCCATAGTTAAAACTGATAAAATCCAGAAATTCAATTCTTGCTGTAAATGCAACGGTGAGATTCTGATTTGGAATTGCATATAACCCTTGCATTTGCTATTCCTCAAAGGAAAGAAAATCAGTTTTGCAGTGTTCCCATTTATGACTTTAACTCTGTTTTCTTGCTGTTTATAACTGTGGCTTTTCTCCTTAAGGTTGGTTATGAGTGAGTAATAGCACAGAGAGTCAAAAGAAAAAATAGTATCTAGTAATTAATACACAGAAACCCTACATCTCGTAAGAGACATCTCCTCTACACTGTGGCTAGACATCTTATATTCTTTTCCATGAATCCTAGTTTTTATTTTTCAATATGCCAATTTTCCAAGAAAGTCTAATACAAATCATAAAAGAATTAATAAGAAAGAGGACAATCATTTCATATGACAACATGTACCTACCTGAAAATTATAACAAAAGGAAATGGGCCCTCCTAATAGGAGCAGTTCCTGAGAATGCAAACCATCCCCCCAGGGAACGGCTCTGGGATCAGGACAAGTTGAAATCTCCCTGGGCTGGGAGGCTGTTACTAGTTCTACAGATTAAATGTCTATTCCTCTAAAGTTTGCAACATAATTACAACCACAAAGTCCTTTTTTTAGCTCCTTGCTATAGCCATTGCCCAGAAAGGAAAACCGTGTAAATTGTCCAGTTAGTTCACATGCTAATTTCTCTGCTTTCAGTGGCTCCCCTTCGGGCATTGAATAGTAGACAGTTATGTGGTCCTTACTGACCACTAGTGCTATTTTAAGCATTTCCACACGTCAACCCTTTTTAATACTTGCAACAGAAAAGAGATGTTAAGTAACTTGTCCAAGTACATCACGGAGCCAGGGTTCATCCTCCGGAAGTCTGGCTGTATATCCCATCCTCTTAATTGCTGCCCAATCTCAGAGTGTAGCCGGTGGATTTGGTGTCTCTTTCTCACCTTGATTTCCACTAAGGCTCTCAAGCACCTAATGCTGCAGCCACGTAGAGGTACTGATTCTGGCCCACGCAGGTGCTGGTGCTGGGTCTGACTACATTGCTGCTACTTGAAAGGCTGGGCCTTCTTGCTTCTCTGTACAGACTCACACAAACATTGCTTTGTCAAAGTGATACTTTTTCTTGCTTAAGAATTCTATCTTTTCTTTGAGAAGTCTTCTCAAATTCTGCTTATTTGTTTTGATTTGTTTTGAGATGGGTCTCACTCTCTTGCCCAGGGTGGAGGTTGTAGGACAACGGTGTGATGATAGCTCACAGCAACTTCCACCTTCTGGTTTCAAGTGGTCCTACTGCTTTAGCCTCCCAAGTAGCTGGGACTACAGGTGCACACCACTATGCCCAGCTGAGTTTTTCTGTTTTTAGTACATACGAGGTCTCCCTCTTGCTCAGGCTTGAATTCCTAACTTCAAACAGTCCTCCCAGTTTGGCCTCCCAGAATGCTAGGATTACAGATAGGAGACCCCAGACCCAGCCTACAGTCTTACCACCTTGTCCAGGCTGGTCTCAAATGCCTAGCCTCAAGTGATCTTTCCACCTCAGACTCCTGAGAAGCCAGGCTACAGGTGCACATCACCACTCTCAGCTTCCCAGAGTTTTAATCGACATTAAGTCTTCCCTTTTTAATTACTCTTAGAACCACTGTCATTGCATCTGTTGCAAATGGCTACGTTTTTGTCTTCCCAAGTAAGTGAAATAAATAGTGAACTTCAGGGATAAGGAAGGTCAGAGACCTTTCTTTTCTACCTCTATGGCTCACTCAGCACCAACCACCCAGTAGACATTTACTATAACCCTGAATTGACGGCAAATACAGTGGGTACTGGAGTGTGGCTATTCAGTACACGTTTGTTCACATTTTCTGCGTAGACTATGTGCATGTAGCCACTTGCCTATGGCTGCATTTCATTACTGTTCTGGATATATGGGCTTTTCACAAGGAAGGGAGACTACAGAGCAAATACCAAATAACAGTCTCACGTGCAGTGTAAAGGCTCAGGTGTGCTCTGTGGATCATCACCTTTGTCTTAGCATAACTGCTGAAATAACGAAAGAAAGAAATTAAGATAATTCCTGGGGAGTCCTGTAGTGCCATGCTCATACTGATCATTGGTGCTTTTCTTGGGCTCTCTTCTGAAATCGTATGTTATGTCAAGTTTCCCCTGGTGAGCTCCTTGGAAAGAACCAAGTCTGTCTTTGGTAATTACTATGCCTAACATGGCAGGTGTTTAGATGAATATGTAACATTGATGATAGTGATATGTCAAGGTGGTAGTGATATTCCATCAAACACTGGAATACTGTGTTCATAAAAATATGTCTATTTATCGAATGAATGAAATAGCAAGTACATAAATGCCTACCCTTAGATGGACATTTATAGGCCATCTTATTCAAACTCATTATTTCATTGATGGGGCATTGATGGGGCCCAAAGACTAGCATCAGCTTTGCCACTGGTCCCGGGGCTGACTGGTGATATGAGGCCAGGATTCAAACGGAGCATTTTGCCTCATTGCTCATGGCACTGTGTTCATTTACACGGTGAAATTTTGGCCTTTGGAAAGAAATGAGAGTTTCTTTTGAAATGTATTTAATTACATAGACTAACCTATATAGTCAAGGTATTATGTAATGGAGTTTTCTAGATAGCCCCTCTACCCACCCAAAATAAACTTTCTTTCAGCTTGCTACCAAAACACTTTAAATTTCCCTGCCTGAGTAGGATATTCTGAACTTAACCTTTCTTCAATAGTTTAGAGTCTTATAAAGTCTTAGGCTCATTTTAGCAAGTCCTCTTAAGCATCGTAATGGGAAAAGTTTAGGAAGTTAGGTAAATGTTATTTTACTTCATGGCACATCTTAAGCATTAAAAACCACATAGGTCTTAGTTTTTTCATCACTATTTAATGATTATTCCGACACAATGAAACTGTGATGATGGCAGAGGGTCGGGGTACGGGAGAGGAAGAATAATTCAAAATTCTAATTCATTGGGCTCTGGCTAGTTTTAAAGTTTGGAATGTTTCTGTAATTTTTGTATGGCAGAGTAATCCCGGGTAGAGATGCTTGTGAAATAAAATAAATACATGTGGAATTTGGTAGTAGAGAGGACAGAAGTTTTAGAGTCAGACAGCCCTGGCTTTGAACCCCAGCTTCACACTGTCTGTGAGACAGAAAGCTGGTTACTTAACTTCTTTGAGCCTTGATTTCTTTCACGTAATATGGAGATAATAATAGGAGTCTTATAAAATGGTTGTGCAGATGAAATAACACGTTCAGTTCACACTAGACGTTCTGTAAATTTTGGCTCCCCAAATCCTCTACCTTTTGTCTTCCCAGTAAAGGATAAGGGAGGTTTCTCACGTAATACCCCAGGCTGTAAATGATGGTGAGAATATAATGTTGATTTTGCATATAACAGATGACTCAGCTAGAGTGCCAATTAAGTTAATATTGCTTGACTTTTTTTTTTTTTTTTTTTTAGGAGAATTAGGAAGACTTTCAGATAAAATTTGCAGAATTAAGACAAAATGCTAGTAGGATATATTCTTTGGTTCCACTGATATGCTCGTGTCTTAACTGCAAATAGTAAGTCTTACAGAATGGGAAATATTGTAACAAAGTGGATCCTACTTAAGTTTTCTTTAGCAGATTTGAGGAATTTCCCCCGGGGGGGCGTATGTGAGCTGCCAGCAGTAGTTTCAAAGCCACCCAGTGGGACGAAGGACGAGGCATACTTTTGCTAATGGGCACAGCTATCTCAGCCTGCTCGACCCTCTGTGGGCTGCTTGTCTGTGGGAAGCTGTCAAAGGGGCAGGATTCCAGCCTGGGGAAGGGGCGTCCTGGGCAGCCTGCTCTGCCCTGGATCAGCCACCTGGAATTTCTTGGTGGCAGAGAGAGTTCAGTTTCCATGACGATCACAGCTGCTTTGCCAAGACCGCCCATCAGGGCGCCCGCTGGGCTAATTACTATGCAGACATCCATTCCTTAGACTCTGAGGGAGAATCACTCTTGTCTTCCACCAGGTGGGCAGTGAATCTCCCGTTTGGGCCCTTGCTTTGTCGCTTTCAGGCTAGGTTTTGATGCGGATCAGAAATTCCATCTCTGCGGCTCATTACCTATCTCAGTCAGGAAGATTTCTGAAGGGTAACTCTTACACAGTGTAAAATGTCATTGGCAAAGGAATATCAGTTGCCAGTCTAAGAGCTCAGAGGGAGCTGGTTGCGATGCAGTTCTGCCACTCAGTGGCTCTGTGATCTCCGGCAAGTTGCATGACTCCTCTTTGCCGGGTGTGTACGTACCATGGGGATAACAATGTTTCATCCTTCTAAGACTGCTGCGAGGCTGGGCAGGGTGAGTTGGAAAGAATCTCTGATGCCTGTGACAGCATCTGGAAGGAGGAGGCGCAGCAGAGGATGTGCTACGCAGATGACTGGCAGTCAGGCTCACTCACTTTGGGCCGGCAGGACCAGTCCCCTCTCCCATCAAGGTTCCCTCCTTAGGAATTCAATTTGAGTTTGAAAATACTGAAAATCTGTGAAGAAACTTGGGACAACCAAACAGCAATGTGAATTTAAAAAAAAATCATTTTGTTACTTTTCTCAGTAACTGATTATTTTTACATAACTCCTGTTTTATACTTCAGCATTCCTCCAGGAATTTTGGAGAGAGAAGTACCAAGGTGGAGAGCTTTCCTTTGGTTAGCTTGAGTTGGAATACATTAAGAGAAGGAAAAAATTCAAGTGTGTGCTGCCTAAAGAAGTGAAACCAATGACCAAGAACAAACAGTTTTGGGGTGCCTGACAATGTAGGGTAGACATTAAGTTCATGTGTGATCTTAAATTGCACATGGACTTGATGGCCACCCTGTACATGCCAAGTACTATAATATAAAAACCCTCATGATGATCAAATGTGTCCTTTTAACTCCGTCAAGGTCACCTAACAGTTGCAAAGAAGTGGGACAGGTTTGAATCCCGGTTCTGCTACTGACTGGCCCTGTGAAGTTAACCTGTCTAGGCCTCTGGTTTGTAATTTGCAAACTTGGGCAATGCCTATAAAGTGCTCAGTACAAGATCTGAGACTCCTAGTAAACAATCACTCTTATTTTCTTATCCATATGACAAATGTGTGCCTTGTCCTTGGCACTGGACACATGGGAAGCCACTGGAAATGAGTCCTGAAGTTCCTCCAGGGAACTTTTCACAGACAGGTGGGAATTCAAAACCACTAACTTCCCATGGACCTTTTCGGAAGGGGTAGCGTGATGGCAGAACAATTTCCCAGGGGGATTTTATTGATTTTGTAAAAACAATTGGTCGTATACATGGGGAATAAAATGTTCAGAAGTTTCTGCATCTAAAAAAAAAAAGGTAGTGCAAATACCCAAGTGAAGTTTAAATTTTATTCCTGAGTTGTATTCTGACTTTGAATGAAACCAATTAATTTCCACTGTGTCCATCATTATCTCACGGACACCGGAGCCAATAACACAGCCCAGCTGTGACTCACTGGAAGTGATGATACAAATGGAAGGAATTCTGCCTCTGTGTACCGTGAGGTGTTGTGACATTTGCTTTATCTCTGTGAACGTCGTTCTCCGTGGCCTCTAACCACGGGCATTTTGCCTTGCCACGATACTCAAACTACCTTATTGTCCATGTATTTTTTTTCTCCAGCTGCATTAAAATACCAATTTGTAGTCCCCCTTTGGTCTCCCCCAATCTCTCCTGCTACTGTTTTCTGTCTCTTACATAAGGGACCAGAACACAGTTTCTAAGAGAGCCAGGAGCAGGCAGCAAAGTCTCAACTTGTTTCTGGTGTGGGAGGAGATTTTCTGAGAGTAAGCTGCCAGCCACATCTGGGGGAGGCCTGGGGGCTGAGAGATGGCAGCTGTGATGATGGGAGAGCAGCCAGTTTCCGGGAGCCAGGGGCAGGCTCCCCTCTTATTCCCTCCACCTCTATCCAAATGCCGTTTGTGTGAATCAGCTGCCACTTGGCCTTGGAGGGCTGCTGCCAGATGCTCCCCTTCCCCCTTGTTGAAGCAAGAGCCATCCCCCTTCTGACCCCTCCACCTGCAGTGATGTCTTCTAGGGCCACTTGTCAGTTGCAGGGAGTGCATGGCACAGCAACAGGCTGTTTTCTTATGCAGAATCGTGTGAAAAATGTGTATAGAACTTTGATAGTGACAATGAAGGAAGCGGAGCTGTTCCAGACCTGTCAATGAGCATCTTTACTGGCTCTTTCCCTACCTTTGCTGAGCACGTAGTGTGGGTGGGACCCTGTGCTAAATGCATCATAAGCCCTCTTTCCTTCATCCTCACAACAATGGCTAGGAAATGGCTACTGTGCCTCTCTGGATGTTACAGCTGTGTCAAATGGGAAAGAATTTGTAATGTGTATTTATTTATTTATTTTTTGCAGTTTTTGACTGGCGCTGGGTTTGAACCCACCACCTCCAGAATATGGGGCCAGCGCCCTACTCCTTTGAGCCACAGGCACCACCTATTACTCCCCTTTTATAAACAAATACTCTATAGACTGTGAGGTACTGGGACATTCTGCTGTCCAGAGTTCTTTGCAGAGGACCTGAAGAAGACTGAGATTGGGGTCTTTCCTCAGTCATTGGAGGGTGAAAGTTGTCAGAGTCAAAATGGAATCACTTGTATGAAAAACTTGATGACTAAAGGCAAGGAGGGGAAAGGCTACAAAGGGTTCTCCTGTACAAACGCCTGACATCACAAGGCCACAGGCTTGCAGAAAAGGCCCCTGCAACCTTACACAGAAGGTACTTCTGGGGGGACATCTGCCCAGCACCCGCCTGTCCATCCTCACGTTGGCATCACTCTAGTTATTTATCCTTGTGGCCACAGGTAATTATCTCAAAACAGGTACATAATCTGCCTCATTTTTTCCCTTAAATACGTTTGTGTTCCTTTACCTCCCTGAATGTGCCCTTAGTTTACTATGGCACATGTATTCCCATTGCAATGTCTTATTCTTGAACAAATATTATTTTGTTTTTAGAGAGCCTGTTTGTTCTTTAGGTTAACAGAGGTACAGCAGAGTCTCCAGGGCACCTGGGTTTCCCGTAGAACACTCTCATTCTATGTGGGAAAACTGCCTGCCGGGATACCAAGGCAGAAATGGCAGAAAGCCTCTTCCAGAGACTGAACAAGTGGTCCTGAGATTCTGCCACTTGATGCAGCAAATACTTCCCTGCCTTCCCTGGGTGCTATGGTTGGTTGATCCTGGTACTCTGCCACACTCATCTGGTATTGCCCTGAATACCAGAATACCAGTTTCTGAATATTACCTTAATGTGGGGACTCCACCTATATTATTGTATTCTTAGCTGAGTCATCATAGTAACTCAGCTGCTCTGTTGTACCACCCTCTGACTGCTGTGCCTTGCTCATAATGCTTCTCATAACCTGAATTGTGCCCGAGACAGCCTCCATGAGCACGTGTTTACAAAATTTTCCATTGTCCACTCAATCTTCCATCATACCCCTCTTCCTCCTCTTGGGCCATTTTGAAGGAACTTGGAAATTCTAGTGAACTTTATATAAAAGTATGTGGGTATAAACTCATATCTCTGTTCAGTTTCCCCTTGTCTGTCTTACCCTGGTGGTTGGTTAAAATAGATTTACAAGACTACTGAGAGGCATGAAATGCAATACATCATTTAGGATTCTTTGCTCACAAGCAACAGAAACTCAGCCTGGCTAAGTTAACACGAGGAAAAGGAGACAGACATAGGGAGGTAGGAAGGGACAGAGGAGCAGAGTGAGAAAGATAGAGAGAGAATCCAATCATTTTCTATTCTTCTGTCACTCTGCTCTAAATTTAATTTTGGGGGGAAGATACAGATCTGGCATGCCCTTGACAGAATACCTTTGTGCCATTCCATAAAGACGAGAAGCCATGAGGATAAGACATGCCCTAAAAGAATCATTAGAAGAAGAGGAAGAGAACATTGCACGGGCAGCAACAACAAATACCCACCAAAGGAAAGTGGGCTGCGTGGTCACCTTCTGAAACATTTCTAAAAATTACTTCTCTTGGGTGTAGTTTCCTCACAGCAGAGAGTTCAACTTGGGTAGTGAAAACAAGCAATTTGCTCTAAAAGCTAAAGTTGCTAATGAGTTATGTCTTACCGCAAATTTTAGCTAGGCCAGAAATTTGAATATTTGAACATTACTGGTGGAACCACACAGTGGCATCTGGGTTCTCCTCTGAGCATAGCAGAGGAGGGATGTTTAAGAACCTGTGCACTCCTGGGCCATACACAGGGGCTTTTGTGTCCTGCCGGTGTAGGGAGCTTTAAGATATTTCAATCAATGTACTTGAGCCTCCATACCTCTCATAAGTGCCCATGCACAAGCTCCTATTTGCTTTAGTAATGTTGCCTTGGGCAGGTATGGCCTTATGCTAATAAACTGCTAGATGACTGCCCTTCCTAACGTCTCTCCAGGGACCTTGGCTGCGGGTCTCCATTGCTATCATCATGAGGTCCTCTATGTTCCCAAATCAATTAGAAAAAGGTCTTTTTAACAGTTTGCTTTGACTAGTTTTCTTTCTCTTAGAAGCCGGGCATAGCAAGATCTTCTAGGCAGTATGTGTTGACTCCTCTGAGGTGGCTATGGAATCTTATTCTAAAAAATTTTATTACACAACATAAAATTCAGCATAAACTTTGAATTCTAGGGAGGGGTCTCAAGAGTAAGATGCCTAAAGGTTCTCAGAATAAAGTGGTTCCACCCCATAGGTATGAGCTTTGGGGCACCCTTCTAGTGGGGTTCCACATTCTTCCACCTTTTAATCTCTGGCCATTAGCCTCGTGAAAATATCTCCCCTCCTTTTAGACATCAATATTTTGGCCCCTTCATAAAAATCACTGGCCTCTGCCCTTGTTGTGTGCCCTCAGCCTTCCGAGTTTGTGTGTGTGTTCTTATTCTCACAGTAGCCGTCCACCTACTTTTTCCTACAGGTGGGCAAATCCCTGCTCCCCCTCCTCCCCAGACAGCAGGTCCTTCCCCCGCCCTGGGCTTCTGTAGCAATCTGAGTCCACCTCTCCCCTGGCCCTCCTTGGTTTATAATCATGCTTTTTGGCTGTTAGACAATGAGCCTTGGCACACATCACACACTCAGTAATGTCAATGATTGTAATGGGAAGCTGTTTAGGTAAAATACGTTCAGCATAAATTTGTAGCGGTCACAGCCAAGGCAATTGTCGGAACCCAAAAGTACTGACATCAGTACTTTGAACTGTCATGAAGGACTTGAGGCTTTCTGTATTTCCCCCCCTGGTAATAAGTAGTATTTATTACTAGTAACATTAAGGCTCTCTTTTGTAGGAGCTGTGGTTGGAGGCTGAGAAACTAATGGAAACTGGCCCCCACCATGGGTGCTATACAGGTCGTATTTGTTATGCTATTATAAAATCCCAATGTGTCATTACAGAAAGTGAACCTGTGGTCCCTGCTTTGCTGCTGGAGCTGACCCCATTGCTCTGTGGTTTACTGCTCTGCTCTAGAAAAGGCAAGAGTGCCCCGAAACCTTGTTAGGCATAGATTTCTCATTTCATGAAAATGCAGATGGTCTCTATCTTAGAGTTCAATCTTGCAGATTGCTTCTTGAAATTTATTGAAAGACCTTCACTTCAGCTGGAGAAATTTTAGTGTCCTCTAAAGGGGGACGTGAGAGAGGTAGGTTAGGGATTTAGTACACAAAGGAATTCAGAGTCCTGGGGTTTTTAAAGATCTCTAATTCTGATTCTTCTACATATAACTTTTAAAAAATATGTTTATTTGGGGGCATTGTGGCACAGGTCTGTAGTCCTGGCTACTTGGGAGGCTGAGGCAGGAGGATTGCTCAAGCCCAAAAGTTTGAGGTTGCTGTGAGCTATGATACCATAGCACTCTACCCACGGTAACAACAGAGTGAGAGTCTGTTTCAATAATGATAATAATAATAATAATAAATATGTTAATTTCATTACCCATATATTAAAATATAATCACTTTAAATCACTAAACTATTCCATTTTTATAAAGCACGGGGTAGTTACATTTACAAAGTAAGAAAGCACTCATACTTTGTTCAAGCAGAGATCTCCTTACCCACAGGTTAGCCAGACGACCCTGTCCCTTAGGAAGTCAGACAAAGTCAGCTCATTATTCTCCATTCCACAGCCCACATTTCATGGTCTGTGAGAGTTCAGAGGATTCCTTAGGATTTTTGAAAGTTCCAGGGAGCTTATTTCCTCTTGCCTCACTCTGTCTCAGCCTGTCTAAGGCAACCCTAAGCCAACGAGGTTCAAGCTCCTCCTGGGTGTCCATTTGGGTACAAAATTTCCTGTTTCCAACAAGTACCTCATGAGCTGCATAATTTGCAGATGGTTGTCACCTCATCTGGTGGCTCTGCTCTCAGGCTTTTAATCCTTTCTTAGCTCTTCTTTCCCTAAACTCTGGTCTTTCGGGGTCTTGCCTTCTCCTTCAAATGTACTTGTCGAGGAATCTCCTCCAAAAGCCAGCCTTCCCTCAGGACTGCCTGCACACCCAGGCAGAGGAGGCCCTGCCCAGGGCCCTAGGCAGGGGGGCCCACTCCAGCCTTTCCCTGTTGTGCTCTCTCATGTCCACATCGAGGTGGGAAGTCGCCAGGGCTACAGGGAGGATGCCCACTAGAGGCTACATCCCTTCCTGTATACTGTGCTCCACGTACTTAAGACCCCAGAATTCCCTGACCAAGTTCCCTCAAGCTTGCCTCCGAAGTCCTGCTCAGGTCTCTTTCCTCACCACCCTCTCTTCTCGAGGGCTGATGTGCCACTGGTGTGCACACTTGCAGACCTGATAGATGGTCCCAGGGAAGCATTTGTAGGGAAAGTTGTAGACAGAGCAGAGGGAGGCAATCGATGATGGCCCGTGGTGTGAGACAGAGCAGGGTGGGAGGAGCAGATGTGGCCCACAGACAGGGGCCCGGTTGAATCTCCCTGCCCCTCTCATGTTGGAAAGAAACTTCCAGTTGTCTGAGAGTTGTTGATTCTAACCTAGACTGTCAGACGGTCATGAAAATACGTTTGTTGGGGTAAATGGATAGTACTTATTTTATTCAATGTTTTGTTAAATTGATTTATAACTTTTAAATGTTAAGATATACGACATGTGGCTTCCATCTTTCTTCTTGCTCAAGCCCCACAAATGTGCAGGGATGGTTGGTTCTACCTAAAAAGTAGTTTCCATCTCCTATAACAATCTTTTCCATCTTGTGATATGTGTGTTTACTTAAAGCTGGGTATGCCTGGATTTAAGAACATAGTGGAGTAGTTATAAATAACCAAAGCACTTCATGCTGCTAAACCAATTGTTTCTAGACTACAACTATTGAGAGCTTTACATCCACAGTCTGACAATTAACTTCATGAACTCACCACCATGTGCTTACATGGCAGTACTGTGCAGAAGATTCAGTAAAGGTTCATAACCTTGGTATGTCAGTGTCTCACAGCTGTGTGTGTGTCAACATGTGGCAATATCTTGCTAAGTGGCGTTCATTGTGATTGCATGTTTTTGTGCTATCATGAGAATGTTGGAGCTTTAATTAGAGCAATGAACAAACATTAAATTTCTTATTAAACTTGTCAAGAGTGTAAGTGAAATCAGACATGCTAGTGCAAGTTGATGAGGATAATGCCATGCAGAAAATGGCAGGGTACAAATGGATTAAAAGTTTTCCTGAGGGAAGAGAAAGAGTCACCATGAAGAGAGGTCAGGGTAGCCAGTAATGAGCAGAACTGATGGAAACATTTCAAAATTTCATCTGTGTCAAAATCATTCACTGACCGTGAGAAGCATAGCAGACCAAGTAAATGTCAATAGAGAAACAGGAAAATCTTAACTGAAAATCCCGTTATGAGAAAGGTGTGTACAAAAAATGGTCCTGAAGGAGCTCACCAATGAACCAAAGCAAAGAAGAGTCAAACTTTGCCAAGACCTTTTGGAGAGTCAAGACGATGTTTTTGTTGGAGGTTTTTGATGTTATCACTGGTGATGAAACATGGGTGTATCAACATGACCCTGAAACAAAACGTCAAAGTGCACAGAGGAAGTCAGCCAATTCTCCATGACCAGAAAAGGGCTGTGAGTCCAAATCAAGAGTCAAATGACATTGCTAACCTTTCTCGATATCAAAGGGATTGCTCATTATGAATTTATATCAACTAGAGAAACAGTTAATCAAGCTTATTGTTTGGAAGTGCTGAAAAGGCTACATGAAAAAGTTAGATGAAAACAGCATGAAGTTTTCACCAACAATTCATGCCTCTTGCATCACAACAATGCACCAGCTCATTACACTGTCTGTGAGGGAGTTGTTAGTTAGTAAACTGTATCGGAGTACCCTCTCTACTCACCTGATCTGGCTCCCAATGACTTTTTTCTTTACTGGAAGATAAAGAAGGAAAGATTAAAAGGAAGACATTTTAATGACATTCAGGACATCAAGGGTAATGTGATAACAGTTCTGATGGCCATTCCAGAAAAAGAGTTCCAAAATTGCTTTAAAGGGTGGACTAGGTGTGGACACTGGTGCATAGTTTCCCAAGGTGAGTACTTTAAAGGTGACCATAGTGATATTCAGCAATGAGGTACATAGCATTTTTTCTAGAACATGTTCATGGACTTTATTGTCAAACCTCACACAAGATAGAGCAAAAATATAATATTGATATATATCACATTAAATGAGTCAACAGAGTTTAAAAAATGTACAATAAAGATTATGTAAATCTGGGAAAATGGTAATGAGTACTAAGTGAAAAAATAGGATGTACAATAAAATTTAACTTTTATTTTTAAAAATATAAATAAATCACAAAAAAGGTAAAGAATACATGCCAAAATATAAAAGGCAGTTATATTATGAAGATGGAATTCTTGGTTATTATATATAGAGTTAGATAAAATATAAAACCATATATTTATACTTTTTCATAAGTATACATTATTTTTGTACAAATAAGATTAAAATAATTGGCTGGGCATGGTGGTTCATGCATATAATCCTAGTGTTTTGGGAGACTGAGGCAATAAGATCACTTGAGGCCTGGAGTTGGAGACCAGCCTGAGCAGTATAGCAAGATGCCATCTCTACAAAAAATAGAAAAATTAGCCAGGTATGGTGTATGCTAGTTCTAGATGCTCTGGAGGCTGAGGCAGGAGGATCACTAGAGCCAAGTTTGAGGTTTCAGGGAGCTCTGATGATGCCACTGCATCCTAGCCTGGGCAACCGAGCAAGACCTTGTCTCAAAAATAAATAAATAAATAAATAAATAAATAAATAAATAATTATACTGGAGGAAAACATTAGAATTCTAGAATGGTAAAAGACATTGGATTTCTTTTCACTGTTGATAATATGACAATAAAGTGGTTACATTTTGTGCTATATTCCACTCAAAGGAAATCTTTAAACAGGGTAAGATCTGTAGGGCCTTGGAGGTTTCTGCTGAGTTTGTACAATGTATGTTTAATTTAATTTTAATTTTAAGGAAGGCCAAAGGGTCAAGTCAACATACAGTTGATAGAACAAAGAGAGCTTTTAATTTTTGTCTGGATCACTGGTATTGGGATGTTTGCTTGCTTCTTTAGGAAGAAGTTAGTGAACTTAGATCACATGTCATGAAAAAGTACCAAAATTTTCATCATATTTTATATATTTTGTGGTCATTATACAAAATGGTGGAACATTTTTAGGTGGGTATATTTTCTATAATTGTTTCACAGATTTTCATGAAGCTCAGGCAAAAGTTATAGAGATTTGATTTGAGTTCTATAGTTCACAGACTCATTAGCATGATTTTTATGCAATTATCATAAACTAGTTGATCATTAATTTTCCATAGTTCTTATTGAGGGGATTAGAATATTTAGATTTTAAATTTCTTGACTATAATCTCTATCAATCCCTCATAAGGTTCTTGTGGTTTTATAAATTGGTGACATGTTTAGCCATTGTATTTATTGTCTAAAGAACTTTCTTCAACTTGGATTTTCTGTAAACATAAAAGCTTTGTTTCCAAAAAGCACCTGAAAGGTTGTCAAGTTCTCTTGTTAGAGAGATCCTTAAACTGGCTCACACAAAGGAGAGCCAAATAGTAATTAACTTATTAGTTAATTAACTGGCTAATTAACTAATTAATTAATATGCTAATTTATTCATGCTGATCAAAGAAAAATATCTCCCAACTTCCCCTCAAATTATTGCTGTATTTAAAACTATCCATACTTTCTTTATAAGTAATCATCTTTTTGTAACTAGTTTTTTATGTGACTATATCATGCAAGGGTGTAGTTCTTAGGAAGAGTGGTGAATATAAAGCAAAAGGATTTCCTTGTACGTGTAGGAAGGAATAGGGAATGTGTTATAGCACATTTTGAATTCTGGCATCAGACAGGACTGGGTTGGAATCCTGGTTCTGCTGTTTACTGGCTTGGCTTGACCATGGGCAATTTATTTAATTGTCATAAACTTTAATTAAAAGCTTGATAAAATCCACCTTCCAGAGGAACATTGAGGATTCTGAATAATGGATGTGTCTGGCACTCAGTCGAGGTAAAGCTGTGCAGTGGGAACAGAGTGAGAAATGAGGAGAAAGCTGGTTAGGAGTGGGAAAGGAGCACGGAGGACATAAGAGCTTGGGAGTGGGAAAGGAGCATGGAGGACGGAAGAGTGTGGGTGGGAAAGGAGCATGTAGGATGGGAGAGCTTGGGAGTGGGAAAGGAGCACGGAAGATGGGAGAGCTTGGGAGTGGGAAAGGAGCACGGAGGACGGGAGAGCTCGGGAGCGGGAAAGGAGCACGGAGGACGGGAGAGCTCGGGAGCGGGAAAGGAGCACGGAGGACGGGAGAGCTTGGGAGTGGGAAAGGAGCACAGAGGACGGGAGAGCTTCGGAACGGGAAAGGAGCACGGAGGACGGGAGAGCTCGGGAGCGGGAAAGGAGCATGGAGGATGGAAGAGCTTGGGAGTGGGAAAGGAGCACGGAGGACGGGAGAGCTTAGGCAGTTGTAGTTGAAAGTGAACAACAGCAAACAGTTCTCAGGGGTAAAGACCTTTATTTAAATGACAGCCAACTTTTATTTTCTGGGATGGTTAGTACTTGTTCTTCATTCTTTCTTATTAACCAGCACTTTCCAACCCTTAATCACTCCTTTGGCTTGCTCCTGTAGTTACTTATTACTCTCTGTTGATACCAAGAGTTTGAACAGAACTCTGTTTTTGTGGAATAAATCATTCTTGCTCTCCTCTTTCTAACTAGTCATGAGAAGTAGAAGTGAGTGGTAGAGGACAGTTTAAGCATATACACCCTAATAAATGCTGCCGAGCAAGAATGCTACAGGGAGCTGGGGTACCAGTGACTGCAAACACAGCCTACTGTGTGCTGGGCATTATCGCAAGTACTCTACGCATATTAGCTTACAAATTAGCTTACAAATCAAGTCAGGGGGTACTAATTTATGCCCACTCCACAGACCAAGGTCACACCGAAAATTACAGAACTAGCTAATGGCAGACCCAGAAGTTGAGCCTCGGCAATCTGACTTTCGGCAACGTGTCTCTTAGCCAGTATGCTAAGCTGCCACACACTAGTTGAAGGCAGCAAGTCTTGAGGGCTGGAACAAAGAGTATGAAAAATATGTTAAGAGTTTACTTGACAGGCTAGGGTTGGGAGTAGTTTCAAGAGGAAGGACCATGGCAAATAAAACTCAATGGTTTTTGCTGTATTGGAGAGATGGAAAATAAGATTGGGTTAATAAATTGGGGTCAAATTATTTCTCAAAATATACTATTATGCTCTTCTTTGACAAGTCACCACTGAAGATTCAGAGACAGGCAATGTGGTGAGAAGTGGATAGCATGGGCAAAAGGAGTTTAATCAAGTTGTAGACCTTGCTTAAGAGGATAAGGCCCAAGTAAAATGCAAAACAAACAAACAAACAAACAAACAAAAAAAAAGCAATGCATGGTGACTAGTTTGTCTTAAAAATGATGTAGTCAAGGCCGGGCACTGTGGCTCACGCCTGTAATCCTAGCACTCTGGGAGACTGAGGTGGGTGGATTGCCTAAGTTCACAGATTCAAGACCAGCCTGAGCAAGATCAAGACTCCGTCTCTAAAAATAGCTGGTCATTGTGACAGGCACCTGTAGTCCCAGCTACTTGGGAGGCTGAGGCCAGAGAATCACTTGAGCCCAAGAGTTTGAGGTTGCTGTGAGCTATGACACCATGATACTGTACCGAGGGTGACAAAGTTAGACTCCGTCTCAAAAACAACAGCAGCAAAAAAGAAAAAAACCAACAAAAACAATGTAGTCATGATTTTGAACCTGATGGACTGGGAGAGAGTATGCATGCCTTTAGAATCAGAATTTTGAGTTGGAAGGGACGTTGGATAATCTATTCTGATTTGCTTAATGCGTAGATCAGGAAAAACCAAGGGCCAGGAGGTTGCTGCAGGTCACATAGACAGACGTGAGAGAGGCGGGACTGGAACCCTGGTTTTCTGCTCTCAGTCTGAGCTTCTGCAGCTTGGTGGATACTTGCTACGACTTTAGAACTTCCAACATTCCTTCAGCAAATGAACATCACTGATCACACTTTCTGTACTCATGACCATCTCTACGACTAAAATGGAAAATTAAAAAGAGGAGCCATTTGGGGGGAAACTTACTGGGCCATTTTTGGATGGAAGAGGAAGTAGTAACATATCCATGATGATTTTGTACTTACGATTTCTTTGTAGAAAAGGAATGTCCACTCTGTTAAAGTTTGTTCTTGGAAGTTCAGATGTGGATGAATACTAATTGAAAGCACTTTATTTATTTATTTATTTTTTATTGTTAAATCATAGCTGTGTACATTAGTGCAATCACCTGTACCCATTCTAAGATACACCTTAGATGTGGCCCCACCCATTACCCTCCCTACACCAAAACCTCCCCCCTCCCTTCCCCTTCCTTGGCCCTTTCCCCATAGTCTTGTGAAAGCACTTTATTTTTAAGGGAGGATATTTTTCTTTTAAATTGCAGAGATTCAGAACTTTAGATTTTATACATGCAATTTCCCTAAGAATTAATATGATAGTTATTCATATACAAACCATACAATGTTCACTTTTATTTAAAGAACAGGTGAATGAATAATTTACTGTATTTCTGATAATTCTTTATAATCCTCTGTTGAATTCTGACTCATCTGATCTGAGATAATTAGTGTCAAAAGAAAGCAATGTGTAATTGGTTCTACAGGATTAATTTATTGCTGTCCTTTTATGTAGACACCTCTGGGTTTAAGACATTTCATAACTGAATATTTATTACCTCTTTAATTGAAGTTACAAGTTCTGTGTCTAAAATAAATCAACATTAGGTAATCTATATTACCTAATGAAAGTTAGGTATGACATGAAAGTTCTCTTTCAGCATCTGTTGGTGGAAATTTGAGGGCACTACCTGTTTGGGGAAAAAAAGAAACCTTTCAAAATCTGCCTCTGTGAAGTTTATAAACTATAACATGAAAACATGTTCTTGATGAAAGCTCTGTTGTAAAGCTATGAAAGCTAGAAAATTGATTTTTGTGTTTCAGTGAAATGGATTACTTTTCTTGGCCATGGAGCAAAATCTCCCTGTTCTACACTAAAATGAAATCTATTATTTGATTCCTTCTCTAAGTTGAAAACCACCCCTCTCATTAAACGCAATTTTGAATAACAGGAATTATATCCTCATTATGGAAAATTTATGAAAGATTAAAAAAAAAGAAAAGAGAATGGAATAAGATAGTAACAATTTCCATATAAATTTTTAATAAAATATTTAAACTTGTGAGCCTCCATAAACATTCAAAAAAGAACAAAACTTCAAACCAATATTAGCATTTATTTCTAATATTAAACCTAATGTCTGAATAACTCTTTTCTCCTGAAAGCTTTAGTGAAGCAAAACATTTACTTCTTGTGTGTACTTCTTGAAATTAAATAATTGTTTTTTTGTGAAACCATTCATTTGAGAGTTATTTGACTTAAAGTTTAGCTCTATTATTTTTGTAGCATCAAAATAATACTTTTTTCAGGAATATTTTTCAGGATGAATTTGATTCATTATTTTCTTAATCAGAAAGATTTCCTATAATTTTATAATCAATGTTGGCAAAAACAGAAAAGAAAAAAGATACCTAGGCAGCTTAGGCAGGAAAGCTTTTCTAAATAATAAAATTATTAGCTAATATATGATTAGAAAAAATAGAAATGCACTTGTTCCTAAAAGGATATGTTTTTTTTAAAAGACAGTGAAACCTTCTCTTTTAAACTATCAACAAGGCTAGCTGGGTATCCTTTTAAGTAGGGCACTTTTCTTGAAAAAAACAAACTAATTTTCTTGGGTAAACAAAATCCAAATGGAAAAAAGTGCCATTACCTCTCTCTCTCTCTCTCTCTCTCTCTCTCTCTCTCTCTCTCTCTCTCTCTGTCTCGCTATAGAATGGTTGCTCCCACTTATGGGTAGGCACAGTGTGGGTAGGCACATGGAAAGACACCAGAGGACTTCCCCAAACAAAGCCCAGTTCTCTGAACCCATGATCTCATCTTTCTTGAAATTCTCTCCTTTTAATTTATAAGATACAGTGATCTGTGAACTGGAGGAAAGAAAAAAGTCAAGTATATTCTGTGCTGCTTTGTAAATTCTCCTCTGCTGGCTCTGAGTTGGAGAAGGTTTGGAGAGAGAAGTAGATGGGGACTGAACAGGAAAGAGTGCCTTAGGGGCCGGTGTCATTCTTCCTAGTGGGACTCAAGAGAGCAGGACTCATTGTTCCAGCAGGGGACAGCATGAGAGCAGCTGTAGGAGTCACGGAACTTGGGAAGGGAGAAGAGCTCCAAGGTGTAATAGCAGTGAGGGGCAGCGGATAGTTGACGTGACTAATGAGGCTGCTCAGGGAACTGGGGACGTGGCAGGTAACGCCCTTGGCTCTGTGGCCAGTTAGCTAAATGTAGTAGCTATTCTTAGCAGGAATGGGAGAAAGTGAAGCTTTGAGAGAGACACAAAGTTTAAATGGCCGAAATGGTAATAGCAGAGATAGCAAATATATATTCTACAGTTAAGAACTGCATGCTTTATTTTGGGTGTGTACTTTCATAAATTATTAGTCATTGAGCAAAGTTGCAGGAGACTGCAAATCCTGAGCAGTAAGGGAAAAAAGGGTGACCAATAAATATGTGTTTAATAAACAAATGAAATTGCCACAGGCTAATTTGGAATATGCACTAGAATGGGAATTCATGGACTCAAACAAGGAAAATAAATTCCTGCATCAAAATAGGGTCCTGACTGCAGCCACTGTTATTGGAGATCTCCTAATTCTGGGGAGAATTACACTTCACAGGACCACACTTGTATGAAACCTATGTAAGAGGTCTAGATTAATATTTTATGAAGCATTGCCACTAAGATGCTTCAATTATGTTTCACTAGTTTCTTTTTGTTTCTCTAAAGACCAGATTTAAAGGCTGTTTTCTTGCTCTATAAGTCAGATATTGAATTGGGGCTGGCGTTAAGTGATTATCCAGAAATCACTCCAGCAATGACATGGCAGTGGTTCTTACCCACTTAGCATCAGTCAAGAACAACTGTATAAAGAATGTCCCCACAGAGACTGACATTGAAATGATCCTCTGGTGGGCACTGATCTGGCTTCAGGTGATACCGAGTGACATTCCTGCTGGGGTCTCCATGACTCTGGGTCTTCCCCCCTCCCCCACCACCGTGAGCTGTCCCCTGGATCTCAGCTGTTAGTTTCCTACAAGTCCTACCCCTGATCTTGTACCTACCACTGTTGCAACTATTCCCTGTTGCTGACTCTAAGCTCTAGTGACCCCACGCTCTCACCCAAGCACGGATCTCACATCTCACACAGTCTTCAGTAACCCTCTTTTCAGTACTCCTCAGTTCTAGCTACCCAGTGATAAAACTCTAGACTCATTTTTGATCCATCCCTCCTTGTTAGCCCCACCATGTCCAGTTGATTTTGTGTCTCTCACACATTGATTCTTTGACTCTTAAGCCTGATTCAGTGTAGTCCCTTCTTCACTGGTCCCCCTGCCTCCTGAATCTGTTTTTCAGATCTACCATGGCCAGAGTTTTCTTTCTAAATTACCTCTTTGGCGACTTCTTTCTTATTCGAAAACTCTAAGTGACTGTTTGTGACCCCTGTTCAACCTTGTCTTGGAGAATTTCCGTGACCTGCTTCCCTAAATGATCCAATAGGGACCCCTCTGAGCCAGCCTGACTGATTTTTGTTCCCTAGTTCTCCAAAAGTCATTTGACTATTTTCAATGTTGTGGTTTTGTTCATGTTATTCTTCCCTTGGAAAGTCCTTTCTTGCTGAAGTTCCAGGTCAAATCATTCCTCTGCCGTAAAGACTTTAAAAATGGTTTCATTCTTTCACTTCCCACTAACCCACTGTTGTTGATACATTATTCATTGGGGTCTTTGCTCACAGGCCATTTTGAAAAATGACTTAACTGTTCCATGCACCTAGTTCATCTCCTCAACTGTACATATTTTAGAAACAATAATTATGTATTTATTTCTTTACAAATGTTTTAGTTTTGACCGTGGTGCTATATAAATTTTCACATGAAAATTAACTCAACTCAGCAAATGTGAAATGTAAATGTCATGCCACGGTGACTGGGAAAATGCCAGGAAGGCTATGTTGAATATTGGGATGAAAATGTGTCAAATGGTTTATGAAGCTAGTATATGATGCACCATGATCATATCAATGTACACAGCTATGATTTAATAAAAAAAA
>CAUYPK010115271.1:0-13161 GCA_963574355.1 Loris lydekkerianus
CTGGGGATTGACATGAGCCAGTGTAATAAATTCATTTTTTTCCAAGCTTCCGACTAGGATTCGAATTTTTGATTCCACCAAGCCCACCCTGAACAAATGTCATTTAGTATTAATGAAAAGTTTTGGTTAACTTAAAAAAAATCAAATGCACAAAATCAAATGTTTAAGTAAAGAAGTAACATAAAGATACAAATAACTTAAAACACACACAATGGTTCAGCTGACTGCTTTATGTCTACCCAACAATGCTGAACTGGGAGGAAAAGAGAACTAAGATACACGTCATTCACTAGCAAGGTTACAAAAGTTATTCCCACAAATATTTAAAGAAAAATCAGCAAGCTAAACCGAAGCACTTTAAATTAAACAGTTAAGATATGGTATGTGGATCTCTGTAAAACAAATGAAAAAGTAACTTGTATATGAATCCACTAATTTCTATATTTATAAGTACTAAAGTACCCATTAGGAACAGGGCAAATCAAACTCGATGTTTTAAGGACAGCCTCCCATTTCCTACATGTTTTGTAGCTATCTGATTCATCTCGACGTTTATTTTTTCTATAAAGTCTGATTTTATACTCACCATTCTAGGCGTTGTTTTTCTGTTGGTGCACTTGCTAGAAGTACAATATAATGCCTTTGAAGATAAAGACAACATGCTATTTATTTTATTTACGTGCTTTGTGCTGGATATTAAACCACAATGTAAATAGAACATCAGTTTAGCAAGAGGGAATACAACATCACTATGCACGTAAAACAACCTGCTGTATTCTATGCATTTCGATGGCAATTTTAACTCTCCTGAAAAAGACAGTGATTTTGAAAATAATTAGCAAAAAAGTGGCTTAATTCAAGAAGCTTGAATAAACACTAATAATTGTGTTCAATGACACCAGTAGAGTGTTCAACCTATAAAATTAGAGTTCTTCACTAAAATTTAATCTAATATAATGAAAAATGTTTCAATGGCAACAAAACACCATGGCTCTAGCCACAAAGACCTATCACTAAATATATATAATACAACAGTAACTTCCAAAATAATGTAAAACACATACTTTTCCATTTAAATTAAAAGGTAGAGAAAATTAAACTGAATACTGAAATTAGGCCTATGTGACTTTTCCCAGGTAACAATATAAATTTCTGACAAAAGACTTGGTGCCTGTGGTTCAGTGGTTAGGGTGCCAGACACATACAGAGAGGCTGGCGGGTTCAAACCTGGCCTGGGCCTGCTACACAACAATGACAACTACAACAAAAAAATAGCTAGGCGTTGTTGTGGGCGCCTGTAGTCCCAGCTACTTGGGAGGCTGAGGCAAAAGAATCACTTAAGCCCAAGAGTTTACAGTTGCCGTGAGATGTGACACCTCAGCCCTCTACCAAGGGCAACATAGCGAGACTTTGTCTCAAATAAATAAATGAATGTATTTCTGATGAAAAAACTGACATCACTTATATGAAAGCAACAAAGAAATCTGATTTTGATTTGAAATTTAATCCCAAATAGAGAAAAAACAATTGAGAAAATATTATCATGACCAAATATCTTAGTCTTTCCAAAATGATTCACTTTCCTACAGAAAAAAGTTCACATATTGACATCATTATTTAGTATAGATACTAATTTAGAAAGTGGCAGTATAACCACAATTTAAAAATTTTAGTCTTTACTGGATATAGGTAAAGGTGCCTCATACCTATAATCCCAGCACTCTGGGAAGCTGAGGGAGGTGAATGGCCTGAGCTCAGGAGTCCTGAGCAAGAATGAGACCTGGTCTCTACTTAAAATAGAAAAATTTGGCAGCTCCCGTAGCTCAGTGGGTAGGACACTGGCCAGGTACACTGAGGCTGGCAAGTTTAAACACGGCCTGGGCCAGCTAAAACGAGGACAACTGCAACAAAAAAATAGCTGGGCACTGTGGCAGCCACCTATAGTTCCAACTACTTGGGAGGCTGAGGCAAGAGAATTGCTTGAGCCCAAGAGTTTGAAGCTGCTGTGAGCTTTAACACCACAGCACTCTACCTAGGGCCACACCTTCAGACTCGTCTCAAAAAAAAAAAAAAAAAAAGGTGGTGGGGTGGGGGGATGGCGGCACCTATGGCTAAAAGGAGTAAGGCGCTGGCCTCATATACCGTAGGTAGCGGGTTCAAACCCACCCAGCCCCAGTCAAAAACTGCAAAGAAAAAAAAAAAAGTCAGGCATTGTGGCAGGCACCTGTAGTTGCAGCTACTTGGGCCAAGATAAGAGAATCGCTTAAGCCCAAGAGTGTGAGGTTGCTGTGAGCTGTGATGCCATAACACTCTACCAAGGGCAACAAAGTGAGACCCTGTATCAAGGAAAAAAAAAAAAAAAAAGAAAGAAAAAGAAAAGTTACATGGGCCTTGTGGCAGGCATCTGTAAGTCCCACCTATTTGGGAAGCTGAGGCATGAAGTTCGCTTGAGTCTAAGAGTTTGAGGTTGCTGTAAGCTATGATGGCAACATGGCACTCAACCCCAGGGTGACAGACAATGTCTCAAAAAAATATGAAAGTCTTTCCTGTATTCTCATACTTAAAAAGATTCTGGAAAAGTATGACATACATTCAGAGAAAAACTACAAACTATAATTCAAAGAAAACTGTTTAGCCAAAGAAAGGATATTTTTAGGTATGATTTCTAAAAACTTGGCAATATTAAGCATGTTTTAAACAACACTCCTTTTAAAAAGTCCAATTGACTATTTATTAATTATGCTCACAAAGTATTTGAAAAATGCTTCCAATTCTTCAGAGCCATGTAACCCTAGACAATCCTAAGTCTTGTGTACATGATCTGTAAAATGAAATAACAGTATCCATCTTATTGGCAGAAGTACTGTGAAGTTCAACTGAGTTAATTTCAAATGTATAAACCTAAGGTAACATGGCAAATATATAAAAACAAGGTACATATAGATAAGTCAGTATATAGTCCAAATCCATATAGACCAATACTTCCTTCAGCAGTTTAATTTATTCAGCATTATTTGGAACAAGCCAAATACAGAGAAAACAACAGATGGCCCAAAGAAGTCAGTCAATAAAAGTTACATAAAAGCAGTAGAAGCTCATGCATTTTATTTGTAGAGAAACCTATACTCAAAAGAGTCGTGAAGTTTTTAAATTAAACAAAATACTAATAAGCTCAGTAACCTAATTATAGGTCCATGGGACGTTCAAAACAGGGAAATCAAATTTTTAAAAAAGGTAAGGGAGATAAGTTCTCTCACTAAAGTGTAACAACTTAAAATAGGAGACAACAAAGCATAAATATCAGGCATAAATATCAACAAAGCATAAATATCAGAAACTCAAAATGGAAATTCTTAATAACCACCTGAGTCTTCAACAAAAGCTTAAATGATACACAATGTTCTCTACTTATGAAGGGAACATATACCATCCATTTGAGTCTAATTTTGTTGATAGTCCAAAGTTTAAAGACTTAAAGCCAATAGAGTTCAACTTTACTTATTACTGAAATCCAAGAGAGGAGAAAGGATATACTTTGTACATTTTTTATGCACAAATGTAAATGTTTACATACAGGTAAAAACATTAAAGTAACTCTAACAAGTATTTATACTGAGGTCAAAAGCCCTTTACTCAGTCACTTTTAAGCAAATTTGAATTGAGAGATTTAATGGAGTAATTAAGCTTAATACAAATAGCCTGCAGATTATTTTGAGTGGCTCATACAAAAAACTGAAAATAAAATCCCACCTTCACCCTGTAAATACCTAAATTTTAAGGTTTAAAAACTGGGATTGGAGCTCAGCACCCGTAGCACAGTAGTTACAGCGCCAGCCACATACACCACATAAACCAAGGCTGGCAGGTTCAAACTCACCCCAGGCCAGCTAAACAATAATAACTACAACCAAAATAATAATAATAGCTAGGCGTTGTGGCGGGCACCTGTAGTCCCAGCTACTTGGAAGGCTGAGGCAAGAGAATTGCTTAAGCCCAGGAGTTCGAGGTTGAGGTGAGTTGTGACGCCAAGGTACTCTAGCAAGGGTGCCATAGTGAGACTGCGTCTCAAAACAAACAAACAACAAACAAACAAACAAAAAAGAAACTGGGGCTCAGTGCCTATGGTTCAAGCAGCTAAGGCATCAGCCATATACACCTGAGCTGGTGGGTTCGAATCCAGCCCGGGCCCGTCAAACAACAACCAAAGAAAAAAAATAGCCAGGCAGTGTGGCAAATGCCTGTAGTCCCAGTACCCTCCCAAGTCCCTCTATCTCTACTTGGGAGGTAGAGGCAGGAGAGTCGCTTGAGCCCAGGAGTTGGAGGTTGCTATGAGCTGTGATGCCATGGCACTGTACAAGAGTGACAGTTTGAGGCTGTCTCAAAGAAAAAAAAAAAACTGGGATTGATATTCAATCCTTAACATCCCTTTCATACCATAGAAACCAAATAGATGTCTAAATGTTATACAAAAAAGTAACCTAATTCGTAACTGCCTGTTTAAAAACTATCATACTTGCTCACATGACTCCATGAGAGACGCTGAAGTCGTATATGCTACTGCCTTTACTTTTTCCCAAAATTTGAGAATTGTTACCAATAAAAATTTAACTATATGTGTACCCAAAGAATCAAAACAAAGTCCTAAGAACAATTAAGCCTCTGAGCCATTTCATGTCTGCATTTTACCTGGGAAAATTGTAACTAAGATATATACAACAAAAGTTACTTGTCTCTTGGTCAGAAGTGCTTGCAATTCTATCTTAAATAATTCATAACCAAGAGTTACAGTTCACTATCTTAAAATTTTTTTAACAGGCTGCCTATAATCCTAGCACTATGGAAGGCTGAGTTGGGTGAATTGCTTGAACTCACAAGTTTGAGACCAGCCTGAGCAAAAGCGAGAACCTGTCTCAACTAAAAATAGAAAAACTGAGGAAAGAGGATTGCTTGGGCCCAAGAGTTAGAGGTTGCTGTGAGCTATGACACTACAGCACTCTACACAGGGCAATAGCAGGAGACTGTCTCAAAAAAAATTTTTTTTTATTTCAATAAATATTAATGCTTGGCTCAGCACCCGTAACACAGTGTTTAAGGCGCCAGTCACATACACCAAAGATGGCGGGTTCAAACCCAGCCCAGGCCAGCTAAGCAGCAATGACAACTGCAACATAAAATGGCGGGGCATTATGGCTAGCGCCTGCAGTCCCAACTGCTTGAGAGACTGAGGCAGGAGAATCGTTTAAGCCCAAGAGTTTGAGCTTGCTGTGACCTGGGATACCATGGCACTCTATGGAGGGTGACTTAGACTTTTGTCTCCAAAAAAAAAAAAAAAATTAATGTTAACAATTTTACACACTCATATTAGAAATGACATTGTCCTTTCCCTGAATACCTCTCCTTCCTCCTTCCCTAATATAACATCCAAAATAAGGGTCCCACTGCCTAATGTTAATGATTTATTTTGCTAATTATTTAAGTGTTAACACAAGTATCATGAAAGAGAAAAACAAAAACAAAAATAATAATTGGAGGATTCTTGGGTCGGGCACAGTGGCTCATGCCTGTAATCCTAGCACTCTGGGAAGCCGAGGCGGGTGGATTGCTTGAGCTCACAGGTTCAAGACCAGCCTGATCCAGAGCAAGACCCTGTCTCTAAAAACAGATGGGTGTTGTGGCAGGTACCTGTAGTCCCAGCTACTTGGGAGGAGATAAGAGGATAAGCTGAGATAAGAGGATCGCTTGAGCCCAACAGTTTGAGGTTGTTGTGAGCTATGACACCATAGCACTCTACCAAAGGTGACAAAGAAAGACAATCTCAAAAAATAATAATAATAGTAATTTTAGGACTCTTAAAAAACTTCATGAAAACAATGTCACCCTTTTTTCCCAAGAACACTGATAGCTTTTTGTGAAATATTAGTTTGCTTTTAAGACAAATTTCCTCCACATTTCCCTCCCTTTAAGAATGGTGAGTGCATTATTTCACATGATTTAAGATCCTACACATAACAAATGGTAATACTTTTAGGATAGGCTTTAAAGGTTCAATCAACTTTCATGCATGGAAAAATTAAAGATTTCAATACAGTTGTATTGCCAACCTGCAGGGTATTTCATTTGAGATATGTCTCAAAAATGCAAATTTGTAAATACATCCTAAAGCCAGATGATAGTAATCAGTGGACTTAGTAAAAGGGACAAATTTTTGAAGAATTATAAATACAATGTATTATGAATAAAATTAGCCCATTGTCATATTTAAGTTTTACTAGAATATGCAGCTGAAATTCAGATTTTTCTCATATAATTGCCTCTATCCATTTGATAACATAGGAAAATTTGTTTCAGGGAACTTTGAGAAAGATTAGTAATAGATCATCTTTTAATCAAAAGCCTTATAGGTACTACGTGCAAAGATCAAAGTACAGTTTTAAACAAACATTAAGCAAGTTTTTAAAAAAATCACCAAAGTTCTAATAACGAGAATTTATTCAAACGAAATGATACTTTCAAATGTTTGTTCAATCTCAACATTGACCTTTCTTAAAGTGAAGGAGCCCACTTAAGACCATTTAGGAACCTCATTCTACCCATCCCAGACCTGTAAGGAAGTGAAAGAGTAAATATGAGCCTAACTTCATCTCTGACCTCAGGAATTAAAAGATGCTGATACTTTTCTGTAAGACCAAATCCTTTATGTGTCTTCTTAGATGGATGTAATGTCCCCATTACATTGTACTTTTAAAATTATCAGTATATGTGTTTATTAGCTTAAATACTCAGAGGTACTTCCTCAACACTGGTTAAAATAAAAAAAATTAAGAAAAATAATCTGCCAGATGGAAAGCACAATTTGTAGAAAGTAATAAAACAAAAGCATTCAGAATTACAGTTTTAATTTTTACTGACAACATAATGCTCCCAGAACACAATTACTGGCTCCATTACTACTTTTTCATGCAAAAGATACAGAAACAAAACACAGAGACATCATGAAGGTCATCATTCTTGTTTTTAATTCGGGAAATAGCATAAAGCAATCTTGTTTAGATTACAAAACACAATCCAACACAAGATGAAATGATTTAAGAAAGTTTCAAACATCAAAAAAAATTTTTTTAGGTGGGACTTTTGCAAGTTTTCAACCCAGGGAGAATAAGTATGCAAGTCTTTGTTTTTTGGCTTTTGTTTTTAAATTTGATTTATTAAATTTACAATTTTCATCAAACCTAACACCAGGATTTTAACCCGGACTAAAGTATTCAACCATTACATGTGTAGTAAAACCACTAATAAAAATTATTACACCCACATAGATCCCAAGAAAACTGTTTATAGAAATATTTGAAGGGGCTTTAATAGCATTAGAGGAAAATAAGCCAAAAATATGCTTAATATGCAGTAACTGTTGAAAACATTTAATTGGCTACATATTTACCATGTATTAGCTTTGTCTACATTATAAGGAATCTTAATGATAAACAAGTTTCCCGAATTAGGTAAATATACTTAAGTTTTGTCTTAGAGATTATTCCCCCCCCTCCTTTTTTTCCATCTTAGAGACTAATAACTACAGATTTTAACAGTTCATCCATTTGTCGATGTATATAGAGCTACTGTTTTGGTCATACTGACACATGCTTACTGAACTGATGTTGCTACAAACCTAGTTAGGAGTTCAGTTAGATTAGATTGGACAAAAAAAATTATAGAGACTTCCACCACCACCACCCCCCACGAGCTTACTAAAAATATATGTCCTTTTTGACAAGGAAAGTTCTATACAAGTTTAAAGGAAAATATCAGTCTAGCAAAAAGAGATGATATAGATATTACCATCAACCCATTACTTAAAAAAGCAACATGTCCGACATGCCTTAAAATACATACTTGTACTTTTGAAAGAAGTTTGGAGCTTCAAAAAGTTTGGACCACTCTGCCTTACTCAGCAAAATTTCATCTGTGATAGCAAGACCTAAATTAAAAACATATTAAAATGTTTGCATGCTTCAGTCTAACCATCTAGAATTTTAAATAATCTTAATAATACCATGTGCACTCACTGTAATTCTATAATCAGAATTGTATCAGTTTTAGATTATGACTTTAGAACATTTTCTCACACACATACAAACTTTTCAAAAAAGCTGGGAAGACTGAGAGCCAGGTCTCTGGTAAAGTACTATTATTCTAAAATGTCATGCTTATGGAATGACTTACTTTCTCAACACTGCAATTACCTAAGAAAAATTTCCCATATGCTTTATTGCCTTTCTTTAAAAAGGGGCGGAGGATTCCTATTGTTTCTAAAAGTACAGAGGCATCTTCCCATGAAAAGCCTCTTTAGACAACAGAAGGATTTTAAACGTCTAAATTTAATAAAGCTGCTGGTTGAATAGGTGATTCGATCTCCTTGACTGCTTTCAGTTAAACCAAAAGGTCTTTTTCAGTTACTTCCCTCAAAGAACATTTGGTAACCGCTATACCGCCAAACTAATACAACTAATACAATTAGAATTCAAAAACACTGAAAGGTTCTTCCAAAATAATGGCTGATTTGGACTCACTCTTGCTAGAAAGCTCTTCCCCAGGAATATACAGCCTGCTAAGCATCTGTCACACAGTGTAGACAAACTGTTATCATTCTTAATTTTATAAAGCACTACTAGTATGGCATTAAACCAGCCCTTTATGGTCTTCACTGTTGGTTAATGTTTCAACTTAAAAGAAAATTAAATTGCCTAGAAGAAATTAAAAACGTTTGAGTCAATTTTCAAATATATACCAAAATAAAGACCAAAATCCACTTCAGTGAATGCCTCTTCAATTACGTTGCATGGCTGACTACTGGGTCTACAAATGGTATGTAAATCCTTCCTGTATAAAGCAGAGCATAAGCATAAAACACTTACCTTGTTTAAACTCCTCAACCATGACCATCCGTGTTGAAACGGACACATTGTACGTGGAGTTCTGTTGTGGGTATGCTGGTGTAATTATAGGCATAAGATGGTACCTATCACTGGGGTTTACCTATATACAACAACAGCCAATCAGTTTCTTCAAGTACATATGCAACAGATACTTGGACTTTTTACCCCTTGTTAAACTGAACCAATGATTAAATTGTTTTATTTCATTCATAGCTGGAGTTAAGAAAGAAAACCATGTAAGGAGACACGTTTATAGGAAATCTTCATAGAATCAGAGAATCATTGCTCCAAACTAATGATTTGTTTCAATCACGGGCATTTGGCATCCTTACTATAACAGAAATAGTGTGTCTGCTGAGCAAAAAAAAAAAAAGTTCTCTTGGGAAATTTACTGATGTTTAGTTTTTCTTTATTCAACAGAAATGGGGATGTACACACAATAACACTTTAAAGAAATATCACACTACAAAATGTTCTGTGTAAAACTAATTTTAAACAAGATGGAAAGCTGAATTTTCAATGCACCCTTAAGTTATAGGAGTTCAAGTTTATTAACACCTGGTGAACCTACATTATCCATGTTGAGATCATTTTCAGAGATAATGGAATGGTTTGCTAAATGTTAATCTATATACTAGTAAGTGGCATATTTCCACAAAGGAAATTTTAAACTTATGTTGTACAAAATTAAATGCCTTGAAGTTTAGAAAACTTGAAAAGATATAGCTTAACATAATTCAACTTTAGTTAAAAATGTTGGTATCATAGTAAGACAAGAAATTTAGAAGCTTGGGCGGCGCCTCTGGCTCAGTGAGTAGGGCGCCGGCCCCATATACGGAGGGTGGCAGATTCTAACCAGGCCCCAGCCAAACAGCAACAGAAAAAAAAAAAAAAAATAGCTGGGCGTTGTGGGGAGCGCCTGTAGTCCCAGCTACCAGGGAGGCTGAGGCAAGAGAATCACCTAAGCCCAAGAGCAGGAGGTTGCTGTGAGCTGTGACGCCACAGCACTCTACTGAGCGCGACAAAATAAGACTCTGTCTCTAAAAAAAAAAAGAAATTTAGAAACTTAGTATTTCATAAACCTAGAAAGTCTTATTCAGATCTAAATTTCTTGTTATCAATTTATAAAGTACACATTAATATTTAAAATGAATAAGCAGTAAAAGTCACAATTTCCCAAGAAACAGAATAGAAACTCTTTAGCCCAATCTTTGTTTGTAATCTCTGAAATTGCTAAACCAATTTTTACAATTATAATTTAAGTGGTAACTGCCTATAAGTTATCTGCCACATGTAAACATTGTAGCTTTCCTATAACCACCCAATTTTCAACAAAATGTTTAGATAAAAATAAAAAAAAAAAAAACAGGGATTTTTAGTATCCTTTTATTCTTTTTAAGCACAAATACCCACACAACTTTGACTTACAAGGTTTCTATATAAATTAAAATGTTAGTAAAATTTGTATTAAAAACTATGTACAATTAAAAATGTGGTTTACAGGGTACACAATTATGCTTCTCACATCAGAGGACAATTATAGCTGAGGTTATCTAAATGTAAAGTGTCATACGAACATGTGTACTCATACATAAATGGCTGGAAGTCTCCCTTGAGTTTATGTAGATGATTTTTACTTGTTATTGCACAGTGTGAATTTGTAGGGGAAAAAATAATACACTAACCCTTGGGTCCCATACAGGCAAATTAAGATTGCATTCTTCAGGCTGTTTCAATAGCACTGGATTTGGCCATTCCCTGTTTAAAAAGATTGTAGCACTTGATAAGACTATAGGATATTACCAGCTAAACGTATTTTGTTAAACATAAAGCATTCGTGATGTGATCCTTCTTCATTCATTCTGCCCTCATGGTACACATAACCTTATTCCTTTCTCTCAACATTAGACTACTCAAATTACTTTTCCCTATGGAAAGTAACTTATCCATTTGGTAGCTTTCTCAGACTGAAGTCAAACATACTTTCTGCCTCTCAAAGAATTTGTAAAGGTCTCAGGGGTGTCCAACCGTTTTTTCCTTTGCTGAACATTGGAAATACAAGGATTGTCTTGGACCACACATTAAATACACAAACATTAACGTAAGCTGATTAGCAGGAAAAGGGTTGTGCATACTTATTGTGATACTGGACACCACAGATAAGGAAAAAAAGTCCTGGCTTGGCACTTATAGCTCAGTGGCTGACGGGCCTGCTGAACAATGACAACTACAGCAGCAACAACAATAACAACAAAAAGCCAGGCATTGTGGCAGGTGCCTGTGGTCCCAGATACTTGGGAGGCTGAGGCAAGAGAATCATTTAAGCCCAAAAGTTTGAGGTTGCTGTGAGCCTGTGAGCTGTGATGACACAGCACTCTACGAAGGGCGATATAGTGAAAATGTCTCAAAAAAAAAAAAAAAAAAAAGTCCTCAGAAAATCAGCATACTGTGAGGGCTGCAGATTGGACACCCCTGAAACAAAGCACCATCACAAGATAAACGATATGTTTACCTGAACCTTCAACAGAATAAATCTCCCTTGAAAAACAAAATTCCTGCCCTTATAACACTAGTTGTACCCAACGCCAAATGAGATTTTTGGAAGTTATTTATGATTATAGTCAAAGGGGTATGAATAAATTAGAAAAATATTTATCTCACAAAAGTTTAACATGAATTACATGTAATAATTCTGTGGCATGAACACATTTTCAAGACGTGTTCTATAAATTAGCAAAATCAGTCCTTTATGGAAGAGATAAAAACTGAAGAACATTTCCCATCCTTAAAAATCAAGGTAGTGTCACAAAAATATTACTGGCCTGTGTATGTGTAACATTAAGAACAATTCTGAGGTTCTTTAATTTTATCACATCCAAGTATGAGTTTCACCAAATTCCAAAATACCAGAATGTGTATTAAAAAGTGTGGCACAGTTTTAAATTAAAATTCTGTCCAGTAACTCTAATTTTTATAAATCACTAGGAAATAACAACTCTTTGCAGAGGGAAGAGAAGTTGACAGGAATAGGAATGGAAGATTTAACTCTCTAAGCAAATCTGTGTAAAACCCAAGAACTCTCACCTTTTAGGCCAAACCAACTAATATGAAAGGGCAATATAACCTTTTATCTTACTTTTCTTAAAGGAAATCATGGTTAGGCCAGGCACAGGGACTCAGACCTATAATCCTAGCCTTCTGGAAGGCTGAGGTGGGTAGAATGCTTGAGCTCAAGAGTTCAAGACCAGCCTGAACAAGATTGAGACCTCATTTCTAAAAAAGAGCCAGGCGTTTTGGCAAGAACCTGTAGTCCCAGCTACTTGGGTTGCTGTGAGCTATGATACCATAGCACTCTACTAAGGACAACAAAATGAGACTGTCTCAAAAAAAAAAAAAAAAAAAAAAAAAAAAAGAAGAAGAAGAAAAATAAAGAAATCATTGTTGACAAGCGCGAACATCTTGAAGTGAAAACTAAAAAAAATCATGTCCCCCGGTTTAATGACTAATCTCAACGGATCAACTGCAAGCACTTAATGTTAATTTATTCTTTATTAATAAAAATTCATTTATTCTTTAAAAGTTTTTTTCTCTGGAAGTTTTTTATGAAAATGTACATCTTCAATACTTTGCCAAAGATAAATGGACAGCTGAAAGCAAAAAGCAAAATATAAACACAGGAAACAAATGGCAGATTTGGCAGAATTCAAAGAGTGAAAGAGGTGGGTATGTACAGTTTTATTCAAAAGTAAATGACCTCCCCACCTATCAATAAACTAAATTTAAAAAAAAATAAAATAAAAAAAAAAATAAAATAAATTTTATCAAGACATTACAGCTAAACTTCAGACTTTAGTTAGAGGGAAAGTTTATGCAAGGAACTACAAATAGAATCTGCCATACTATCCTGACAAAACTAGGGGAAAGAAATGGAGTTTAACTCTGTCCTTTTATATAAATGTGATCTCCTGCCACCCCAGGAAACCTAAATGACTACATCATGAACTACAATTTGAATCTGAAACCAGCTGCAGAAATGTCATAGAAATAAGACTAAACTTCAGTGTCTACAATCAATTTTATTTTAATATAATCTAAACACATACCATTTAGAAAATACCAAGAAAAATTTATGTACAAGAGTTGATGCTATTGCATTTGGATAAAGCTGGCAAGTTCTTGCTACTAGCATAGCCCAGGAAACACCACCGAGGAAACCTAATATATTGGA
>CAUYPK010115273.1:0-12098 GCA_963574355.1 Loris lydekkerianus
GCTGGACCTCTAGCAATATTACTGTTACTCCTAACTATAGGCCCCTGTGTTATCAACAGGCTCATTACATTTGTGAGAGAACGTGTAGGGACTGTACAATTGTTAGTTCTTAAAGGCCAGTACCGGCCCTTAGCAGAACAAGAAATGATGGAAACACAGGTGTCGGGGTAAGGCCCATGCTTGGGCCCTTTAATTTACAAGTGGAGGGGGAAAATGGGAGAACCAGAGCGATGCCATCTTAAGGGTTCAGCCATTTTGGCTTCTGTCAGCCATTTTGTTCAAAACTGATGAGTCACCGTGAGTTGCTGGTTTTTGTACCTTGAGTCATTGGCGTCCAATCAGAAACTGCCTTCTGGAGTGGGCCGTATGGCAGGACCAGTGGCAACCAATCCAGAAGCAATCCCTTTGTTTAACTTGTATACACCTACTTTGCTGTGCTATCCTTTAAAAACACCCCTGTTCCAGAGCTCAGGACTCCTGGCTCAGATCCGTTGTAGCGGAGACCCCGGGAGCCCAAGCTCGAGTTTGCAATAAACGGCTCTTTTGCTTTTGCATCGGAATCAGCTCCCTGGTGGTCTTTGTGGGGGATTTCGAGATCTGGGCACAACACACCCAGTTTGAGGGGTCTCTTGTCACTGTGGTAACTCTGACTCTGAGCTACAAAGTCTGATTATGGCTGCTCTTAAACTCTGAGAAGCTCATCTTCACAATACTTTCCTTCCCCAACTCTACCCCAAACTAGTAGAGTTTCATGTCAAAGGTTTGAGTCAACTGTAAAAAATAAATCCCCCCTCCCAGAACCTCCCAAAATCAAAGTAGTGAAATGGTAGAGACAAAACTAGAGTGAAGAAGCTGCCCCAGGCCTGTCCCAGTTTGGCTGTAGCTACATCTTCCCAGACGTCCATCTCACTAGTCACACTAGAATGTTGTGGGATTCAACCACATGGCTTCAAATATGAGAGAACTTTTTATTATCAAAACTCCCAGACTGGCCCTAAACCACCCTTAAAACTGGGGGTAAGAGGAGATGGCATGCAACACTGGTAGAGTTTTGGAGATGGTTTCCTTAGAGACCCTTTTTACTCAGGGACCTTCAAGCCAGCCACATGGGGGTTGCATATACTGTGTCTTTAGACTCCCTGATGTGACAGGAGGGAAAGTGGAGGCCGCATCTCTATGTGAGTCTGAAGCAGCAGTGACTCCAGCAGAATCTGTATCAGACCTTCACAGAAAGGAGAGACAAGCTAGGACTCCCCCCAACCCCCTTGCTTTCTCTCTCTCTCAAATAAAACAGGAGTTTGTGATCACTGGCTTGGAGTATACAGAGCTCCCCCTTCCTTTCCCAGGCACAAAACACTGGATGGTCTTATAACAGTCCATGTATCTGTCCTATTGCACTGTCAAATCTGAAGGGGAAAACCGGATGAGATGTTTGGGGAAGTGGCCAGGGCAGACCCACAGCATAGGCCACAACACATCACAGAGGACTGAAGAGGTGAGACCAGGGCAAGGTCGTGCAGACCATGTTACACATCAGTCCTCCAATTCTGAGGCACCTCCACCGTTTCTGGTACCACCAGCAGGAGTTCACAGCTCTTCCTTGCAAATGATGTTTTAGAAATGTCCTGAGCTCACTTTCGCCTCCAGTCCACTGAGGTGTCTTGAGTTTGGAGATCAGTTTATAGTAGGCCCCTCCTACCTCTGGAGCCCAGGTCCAGTGCTGCCTTTTGAGAGGTAACTTCCGTGACCCCCAGCATGGGCTGAGGGCAGATTCATGAGGAAGCCCAGGACCTTAGTGAGAGCAATGACACTGACATCCCTGAACTTGTCCCACCAAACAGCTTCATAGCCTTTGGTTGAAGTGCTGCCATAATGACACTCACATCATAGTTTCCATTCCCAGCATACTCTTTTTGTGAGGAGCCATCATGGTGTTTGGGGACAAACTCTGGAAAATCTCTTGAAGTGCTTCTGGGGTGAAGGCATTGCTGCTCTGGAAGACGTTATTCAGAGCACGGAGGACGCAAAGCTCTGTGTGCTGTTTCTCATGGTAGATTTGTGGGGGTGCCACTTGGGACAGCTCCAACAATTCTGATTTGGGCTTGTTTCCTTTCCATGGCACGTACCTCATGTTTTTTGTTTTAGGAGAAAACGTTGGAATCCAAAGGAGGAAAAATCCATCTCTCTTCTCAGCAGAAAAATAACCTTTAGCTTTGTTTACTGGTATTTCGCCACCACTAAGTGCAGAATTTCTGAAAAAACAAAAACAAAAACAAAAATGGCTTGGCGCCTGTAGCTCAGAGTCTGGGGCGCCAGCCACATACACCAGAACTGGTGGGTTCTAATCCAGTCCCAGCCTGCCAAACAACAATGACAACTACAACCAAAAAGTAGCCGGGCATTGTGGCAGGTGCCTATAGTCCCAGCTACTTGGGAGGTGGAGGCAAGAGAATCGCTTAAGCCCAAGAGTTGAAGGTTGCTGTGAGCTCTGACGCCATAGCACTCTACCCAGGGCGACATAGTAAGACTCTGTCTTAAATAAATAAATAAATCATAAGACCTTATTTCCATTTCCCCACTCTCCTCTCCCTCCTCCCTCCAAAAATAGACTATTTTCCTCTTTATAAATGCCAACCAGGCCTGAACACAGGGCTTCTGAACGGAATCGGTCACATCGCTCCTTTTCTTCCATTTCTTTCCAACCACTACGCCACGGACTCAGGAGACGATGGCCGTGGATAAAACGCACAATTCGAGCAGCCAGCGAGGACCGGCCAGGGTGGGATCGCGGGCGGCGTTGGGCCCGGGGACAGCCCTCCACCCCCCGGGTGCTGGAGAGTCCCGCAGGGCGCTGTTCTGCAACCGCCCGGGACACTGGCTTGTCACCACGGCCGCCGCCACCTGCTGCTGGGGGCCGCCACCTGCCGCGGAGAGCCGCCACCTGGGCAGCTAGCTGGTGCGCGGGTGCGCACCTGAGCCCGACCAAAATTAATTTAAAGAAGCAATTATTTACAGAACTTTAACCTAAATTATAAGATGGAGGGCAGCTCATTTATAATTTTGGCTAATTGTTCATGAAAAGCAAAAGTGATCCTTTCTAAAACGCTCAGTATTAAATCCAGAGATTAGATTATAAGCTCTTTCATAACTGCTAGTCATTTCTTCAGTTTTAAGAGATTCACTATAAAATCATAGTGAATAGATTCTCTAAGGCTAATTTTCTTTCTCTGTTCATATAACTCAAAAGTAGAAGTAATAGAGTTGCTTTTTAAAATTTTTTTTAGACAGTCTTGCTCTGTTGCCCCGTGCAGAGTCGCCCTGGGTAGAGTGCAGTGGCATCATCACAGCTCACTGCAGTTTCAAACTCCTGAGCTCAAGCGACCCTCCTGCCTCAGTCTCCCAAGCAGCTGGCCCCACAGGTGCCCGCCACCTGCTGGCTAATTTTTTCTACTTTTGATAGATATGAAAATCTCGCTCTTGCTCAGGCTGGTCTGGAGCTCCTGACCTCCAGGGATCTTCCTGCCTCGGCCTTCCAGAGTTTTAGGATTACTGGCGTGAACCACGGCTCCCCAGCCCAAACTCTTTCACATCTTTGTATTCGAGTATTTTGTAGAAAGCATTCAAGATTATTTAGTTATATGATTTAGCATGTTATATGATTTTACTTTATAAACAAAACATTTAATTAATCCTTTAGATGTTAAAAATCCAAATTTTTAACATGTTCAGAAAGTGTCTTGTATTATTGGGAACGAGAAATTACACAACAGCCTTCCCCAAGACCCTTCTGAAGCTGCCCTGCTTTAAATGGCCACGAGGTGGCAGCATGTTCCAGGGAAATGTCTGAGAGTTGCACTACTCATTTTCCTTCTCAGAACTGCCACAGAACTCCTGGACTAAGGAATGCAGGATAAACAAAAATCTATTTACTTTCCTGGCTCCAGCCAAACTATATTTCTAAAGCATTAGAGGTCACTGTATGGCCACTAATCCATTGTACAGATCATTTCCCACTAGTCCAGCGTCACCACTGATTATCACTTGCTTGTAAATGTACAACGGGTGTAACACTTAGTACAACACAAAATAGCAAAGTTCCTGCTAGACCAGAGAAGAGAGAGGAAAGAGGTAAAAGAATAAAAGGACTTTGGGAAAATGAAAAATTGAAAAATGCTTAAGTAATCATTCAATTTTTCAAATTAAACACCTTTTTAAAGGTGTTCAATCAAAACACCTTTAATTTGCACATTTAATGATCTTTTGGTCTAGAAAACGTAATTAATATGTGATATGTTCTTGCTGTTTATAATACTAACCCTTTATGTATAATTACATATATAAATATATAACTATATTTTTAATATAGATACTAGTAATAGTAATGTGGTCAAGTAACTGCAAAAACTAGTGAGGATTTTTAGATTAATTTATTCATTCTTTGTACAATTAAATTCTTCTATAAAAATGGAAGAATTTATCCCATGAAATAGGTACTTCTGTCAGACTGACATTCAGCATCTTCATACATTTTATTATATCTGTAGGATACTACTAGGATGTGGTCCTTTTATAGACTAATAAATTTATGGTAAAATTCTGGGTGTTAGATTTAAAAAGACAACAATTGGGTGGTGCCTGTGGCTCAAAGGAGTAGGGCGCTGGCCCCATGTGCCAGAGACGCCGGGTTCAAGCCCAAGCCCAGCCCCAGCCAAAAACTGCAAAAAAGAAAAAAAAAAAAAGACAAGAATTACTTATTTATTTTGTATGGTTAGATTCAGTAATCAACAGAATGCATTCATTTGTGTATTTTCCCAATTTTATTTTATTCTACCATGTGGGCATATGTACCTACACAAACTGTTAATTATTAGTATCCTAAGCTTTAAGAAATCCTGACAGCCCAATTCATAATTGCTAAGTCATAGAAGAAGCCCAAGTGCCCACTGACCCATGAATGGATTAATAAATTGTGGTATATGTACACCATAGAATACAATGCAGCCTTAAAGAAAGATGGAGACTTTACCTCTTTCATGTTTACATGGATGGAGCTGGAGCATATTCTTTTTAGCAAAGTATTTCAAGAACAGAAGAAAAAGTATCCAATGTACTCAGCTCTACTATGAAACCAATTTATAGCTTTCATATAGAAGCTATATATTATAGCCCAAGAATATGGGGAAAAGGGAGAGGGAGGGGAGGAGGGAAGATGGGTGGAGGGAGAGTAATTGGTGGGACCGTACCTATGTTGCATCTTACAGGGGTACATGTGAAATTTACTAAGTGTAGAATATAAATGTCTTAACACAGTAACTAAGAAAATGCCAGGAAGGCTATGTTAACCAGTTTGATGAAAATATTTCAAATTGTATACAAAACCAGCACATTGTATCCCACGATTGCATTAATGTACACAGCTATTATTTAATAAAAAAGAGAGATCCTGACATGTCCTCTATTTGAGAAGTTTTTGAGTCTGTACTTTTCATGCAGTTTCCTAGGAGACTGAGAATTCAGTTGCTATTTAAACATAGAACTAAACTGACTAGACTTGTCTAACTGCAAATAATTGACTTGAGATTTGTTTAAAATTATAGATGGTAGAGGCCACTAAGCCTAAAAATGTGTCAAGTGTGAGTCAGACCGTCACCTCATACTTCAGATGAAACTTGAAGCCTCTGGTAGCATATCATCTTCACGTCTGTAGCCCCAGCTGATCCTCACTGGTGGCTGTGGGGGAAGCACAGCACTGGAAGTGCCATCATTTAACATCCCTCTCGATTATATTGTTCACTTAGTTGATGAGTGTTGAACTAATTGTTAGATCTTTCTGTACCCAATTATCCACAAACACTATAGACAACTGTAAAATGTTTCTCCAAGTGATGACAATGTTGAGAATGATTTAAAGGAAATTTACCAGATAAAGAACAAAATAGTAATAAAAACTTTTCTTTTAAGGATAATTTTTGAGTCTGAGGCAGGAGGACTGCTTGAAACTAGGAGGTCCAGACTAACCTGGACAGCATAGCAAGCCCTCAGCCCCTACAAAATATTTTTTTAAAAATAGCTGGGCGTGGTAGTGCATACTGGTAGTCCAAACTAGTTGGAAGGCTAAGGTGGGAAGATCACTTGAACCCAGGACTTCGAGGTTACAGTGAGTTAGGATCATCCACTGCACTCTAGCCCGGGTGACAGTGAGATCCTGTCTCTAAGAGAAAAAGAAAGAACATTTTCTGAAAACTCAAGTACTTCTAATTTAAAAAATAAATTAATAGAATGCTCTAAGTACTTTGGTAGGTCTGACAATACTAACATGAATAAGTTAAGAAGGCCAAATCATAACAGAGCTCTTCCTAGGGAGCCAAGGAAGTTTTCGCAAAGAAAATAACACACAAGCTGACCTTGAAGGATGCTGAGGATTTCAACAAATGCAAAAAGGTTATTAAAACAATATTTGGGTTCTGTGCCTGTAGCAGTGGTTACAGCATCAGCCACATGCACCAAGGGTGGCGGGTTTGAACCCGGCCCAGGACAGCTAAACAACGACAACTGCAACAACAACAACAAAATAGCCGGGCGTTGTGGCGAGTGCTGTAGTCCCAGCTACTTGGTAGGCTGAGGCAAGAAAAATCACTTAAGCCCCAGAGTTGGAAGTTGCTGTGAGCTGTGACACCACGGCACTCTACTCAGGGTGACAGCTTGAGAGTCTGTCTCAAAAAAAAAAAAAAAAAAGACAAAGAATTTGGACAGAGTATGATGAGAGAAATGATCCATCACCTTTGGTGTGTGAGTACGTGAAACAGATTATGGTGATAGGTCGCAAGATGTTGGATGGTACAGTAAAGGGATGTACCTTCTATTCTGTGCACACAGCAAGGCAGCAAAGATTTATTTAAAAAGCATGATTAGACAGAGGGTGCCAAAAAAATGTGTATAACATTTTAAGAAAGGAAAAAAACTGTATTAAAATGGCAATACCCAATATATACAAAGAACAAAAGATGAATATAAGTCACATCTGAGCACTTCTTATAATTCTAAGAAGTCAAACATGACTAGAGTATTACAATTTAACACAGTGTTTCCTTTTCTTAAAATGTGTATATCCTCTGTATAATCAGATTCACATTCACTTTGGCAGAAATCTGATAGCAGAGAAATAGGAAGCAAGAAGATTAATTTAAAAGTTGCTACAAGGTCGGGCGTGGTGGCTCATGCCTGTAATCCCAGTCAAGGCTGGTGGATTGCTTGGGCTCAGGAATTTGAGACCAGTCTGAGCTACAGCGAGACTCTGCCTCTGCTAAAAATATAAAAATGTGGGTTCCTATAGACCATCCCAGCTTCTAGGAGGCTGAGGCAAGAGGATTGATTGAGCCCAAAAGTTTGAGGTTGCTTTGAGCTATGATGCCATGGCCCTTCTATGTCACCCTCAGTAGGGTACTGTGGCATCACAGCTCACAGCAACCTCCAACTCTTGGGCTTAAGCAATTCTCTTGCCTAAGCCTCCCAAGTAGCTGGGACTACAAGTGCCTAGCACAACACCTAGCTTTTTTTTTTTTTTTTTTTTTGAGGGGGTAGGGTTACAGTTGTCATTGATGTTTTAGCTGGCTGGGGCCGGGTTCGAACCCACCACCCTCAGTATGTGGGGCTGATGCCCTACCCACTGTGCCACAGGTGCTGCCTTTCTTTCTTTCTTTTTTTTTTTTTTTTTTTTGGTTGTAGTTGTCATTGTTGTTTGGAAGGGCTAGGCTGGGTTCGAACCTACCAGCTCTGGGGTATGTGGCTGGTGCCCCAGCCGTTGAGCTACCGGTGCCAAGCTGAGGCTCTGTCTTTAAAAAAAAAAAAAAAAAAAAAAAACTGTTACAAGAAAGACAATAAAGTCCTGAATGGAAACCATAGAAAGAAAAAGAGGATAAATTAGAGGTATTTCAAATGATGCTTCAATAGGACCAGAGTTAAAGAGTGACCTATTTGTCTTGGTCCTTTATACTGACCCTAAAATTCCACCTCGTGTTGACAGCATGAGGCAAAAAGGCAAATTAAGAAAGTAAGAAAATTATTTTATTATAAATCTTTAATATAATAATGCATGATTAATAATATTTAAAATGAAGGGAGGCAGTCAAATTGGATTTGGCTGTGTGTCTACTGATGCCTTGGTGGACTTACTAACATGAATAGATCTTCACACAACCTGAAAATTTAGATTTAGGGCTTGACAGACAAGTCAGGGATAGAAATACAAATCTGAGGATCATTTAAGTATAAGTAGAAGAGAGCTATCACTCCCCCAGGGAAGAACTATACATGAATAAGAGTGTTGAAGAGGAGTTCAGCAGAAGCCTACATGGAGCAGGTAGCAAGGAGGAGCTAGCTGTGAGGCAGAGGTGTGCATGGAGAGGTACAGGAAAAGTAGTGCTCTCGAAATCTGAAAAACGGACAGGCTGCCAATAGTGACAAATACTAAAGTTCAGGAAGGAGGACTGGGATTTCATTATGTTCAAAGGTTCAGCTTCCATGGAATGGTAAGAAGAAAGAGGATTACATCAAAATGAACCGTAAATAAGAAGTGAATATGTACCCTTATTTCCTTACTGACATAATTTTTAAAAACTCATACTTTGTGTAAATTATAGCTTCAAAGTGTTTCATATACGCTCTTTCAAAAGAGATGGAAATGAGCAGCACAATTAGGAAGTGTGAAAATGTGATAACTTTGGCTCTTGAAGAGGTATAGGCCACCTAAAATGTCACTAATAAGTACCACACTTCCCCAACAGCCATGGCCAAAATATATTTTTGTTTTTAATGTTTGTTTTTTATACCATACTCAATGCATGCACTAACAATAGAAAGCAAATAAACTACCACATCCAGCATCAAATAAATCTAGAATCTGCAAATCAAAGGATAAAAATTGAGATACTCAAAAGACTTAAAGAAAATATTTTAGCCTGATGAGATGGCTCAAGCCTGCAATGCCAGCACTCTGGGAGGCCGAGGCGGGTAGACTGCTTGCGCTCACAAGTTCAAGACCAGCCTGAGCAAGAGCGAGACCCCATCTCAACAAATAGCTGGGCGTTGTGGTGGGTGCCTGTAGTCCCAGCAACTTGGGAGGTTGAGGCAAGAGAATCACTTCAGCAAGAGCTTGAGGTTGCTGTGAGCTGTGACACCACAGCACTCTAGGAAGGGCAACAAAGTGTGACTCTGCCTCAAAAAGAAAATAGTATTTTATCTTTAACATCTATTTTTACAGTATTAAACAGTATTCTTACATGAATCTTAACACTAGCAATCTCTAATTCATTTACTAAAAAAAAAAAACAAATGAATAGAGTTACTTTTCCTGTCTTCATCTTAAAAGTAGATAAGGATGGGCGGCACCTGTGGCTCAAAGGAGTAGGGTGCTGGCCCCATATATCAGAGGTGGTGGGTTCAAACCCAGCCCTGGCCAAAAACTGCAAAAAAATAAAATAAAATAAAATAAAATTAAATTAAATTAAATTAAATTTAATTTAATTTAATTAAAAAAAAAAGTAGATAAGGACACCAATTATATTAAATTAAACTCTAATTCAAACAACTGTCAAATACTTTTTGGTATTCCCTGACAAGAGAGTAAGAAAACTAGTTTCAAAGGTAAATGCTGTCTTTTTATATAAAGCCATCAACAAAGTGAAAATAAATATTCCTGTGGTCTATCATACCTTTTGGGAGAAAACTAAAATTCTACACTATGCTACCATAATTCCTCTTTTTGAAGAGAAGTTTTGATGGGATTTGTCAAAAACAACCTATTATGTTTGGCAACTAGCCAGTAAGACAGTAAATACAGAAACCCCAAATCCCAGGAAACTAAATCTGGTCATATTTACTTTTCTGTGGCCAAGTGGCAGTATTTCCCACTGAAAGGTAAAACCACCTGAACATCTTCACCACCACTAAGTCATTACTAATGTTTTTTCCTGTGCTAAATTCTTTCACTTAATATGAACACCAGGCCTCTGGGCAGCTGAAGATGTCCCTCTCCTACCTGAGTGCATGGGGCTATAGCTTATAATTTCTGATTTATTTTTTCTTTAATAAATTCAATGCTTTTTGCAACAAGAAAAAAAAAAGTTATTGTTTAAATAGTTCATTAGATAACACGGTGAGGCCCTAGTTATACTCTTAGAATAAAAATTTCAGTAGACTATAAGGTCTACAAGGACAAAGGGAGATTTTGGTCAGTTTTTCTCTGCTGTATCCCAGCATCTAAAACAGTCTCTGGTACATGTAGGCATCTGGAGATAATTGTTTCATGAATGGATCAGAACCCACATTTGTCTGACCCTGAAGACTGAATTCTACCACCACATTAGTTTCCCAAACTAATTGATAATAAAAATCATCTGGAGTATCTGTGGAAAGTAGATAGAACCCTCCCTGGGTGTTCTGATTGAAAGCCAAGAAATGTTTGTTTGTAACAATACCCTTAATAATTCTGGCCAGTGGGCAAATCCAGACCTGCAAAAATGTTCCTTCTTGCCTCCCCACTGTCCCTGTGACCTCATTCCCTCCTCCCCAACATAACAAAAATACACATTCATTGAACACTTTCAAAATGTATCAATTCACTTGTTGCTCACAACAACCTTATGAGGTAGGTTCAATAACTATCCCGTTTTTCAGAAAAAATTGAACTATGGGATGTCTAAGAAATTGCCACAAGGTAACAGCTACGAATTCAGAGGAGGATTTGAAGCAGTATAACCTGAACTCTAAACCATTATATTATTCTGTCCACACCCACTTGTCTCTTCCTTCCCAAGGTGCTGGCACCAAACATTCCTTCTGGATACGTATCTCCACTCCTGGTACTGAGAGTTGACTTGTTTTCTCTGTATACTTGATCACAAATTCCAAACTGGTAGATTATAAACAAAGGAAACTTCCACAAAAAGGTACTCAATTGGATCTTTTTAATCAAAAGAAGCAACCATTTATAAGGAAAGTATTACCATCAGCAGTATAATCCCAGTTATAAAAACATAATATAAAATAAGGGATTTTTTTTTCTTTGAGACAGAGTCTCACTATGTCATCCTGGGTGGAGGGTCGTGGCATCACAGCTCACAGCAACGTCAAACTCTTGGGCTTAGGCAATTCTCTTGCCTCAGCCTCCCAAGTAGCTTGGACTACAGGAGTCCACCACAACACCTGGATAATTTTTGTTGCAATTGTCATTGTTGTTCAGCAGGCCTGGGCCAGGTTCGAACCGTCTGCCTCAGTGTATGTGGCCAGCGCCCTAACCACTGAGCTATGGGTGCCAAGCCAAAAATAATGAATTTTTAAAAGCAAGATAAATCCAGAAAGGTAAGCAAATCAAGTTGTACCACCTGAAAAAAAAATTTTAAAAAATAAAAATATATTTGGCATTTAGGAGGCCTGAAGGTAACATTGAATAGTATATAAATTAGATATTCATTAACTACCATGTTGTCTAATAAGATTTACAGAAATGAATTTCTCATTATATACTGTCGAACAAAAACCCAGAGTATTCAATAAATTCACCGTTCTGTAAAAAAATTTGATTAAAACCTCAATCTCCTTCTAATAATAATGAAGAAAAGAATTTAGGCCAATAATGCAAGCTCAGGGCAACCAAACTAGATTTTTAAACATATCCTCCTTACCACAAACTATTTATGGGTATAATGAAATGAGATAAGTGTATTTTAGCAAGTCCTATTTATTTTAAAGAAATAAATTTTTTTAATAAAAAGCTTTCTCTCCAGACTCGTTTCCTACCCACAAAACCATGAGAAAAATGTTTCAGTCAGCTTCATCAGCTGAGTTGTTCTTTTCATTACTTACACTGCATCATGCATTTAGACAGACATTGCCTTGTTTTTAGATCTTAGAGTGCATCTTGGTATCTTTGTTGAATTACCTCCAAAGCAGAACAGAATCCTAGGGAAAGATCTTTCTGAAGTGGCTGACAGGAGTGAGAGCTGGGGGGGGGGGGGGGGCACAAACCCAGTCAAATGGTTTGTAATTTTGGTTAACATAAAAATAGGAAGCAAAAAGTAGAACAATACTAAGAGCCCACC
>CAUYPK010115278.1:0-19715 GCA_963574355.1 Loris lydekkerianus
GTTACTGTATGGCTTTTTTTTTTTACATTGTTGAGAAATATTACCAACAACAAACAATTAAACACAAAAAAAAAAAAAAAAAAAAAAAAAAATCAGACTCTAAAATCATTTACCCAATATGACCTTAAAAGCCATAAAGTAAACTAAAGTTATTTAAGAAAAACCAGGAAAAAAAAAAAAAACCTGTCCTCATTCAGTAACATGCTTCTCCTTCTGGGATGAAAAGATCAGATCCCAGAAGGTCTCTACTCCTCTTCCCTAGGCCCTTCCACTCCATGGTCCTTCTACAAGCCTCGATTTCTGCCTCAGCCCTGCCAGGTGAAAACTGCAGGTTTTGAATAAAGCTCCACACTAGACCAAGCAACTTGAAGAATGCATCTTTTTCATCTCCTTGCTCTTAAACACCTTGCAAAATACTTGATACTCAACACCCTTTGAAATTATCTTTCCTACTCATTAGCTTACTTATCTATAATCTGTCTTCCCTACTGCCAGATTTTAAAGTCCACGAAATAAGAAACATGTCCGATGATACTTGTGACTTCATCCCCAAAGGCTGGAGAAGAGGCTGAAGTGGACTGTGCACTACTAAATATTCAGGGAACAACTGTTGACCAGTTGGTTTGTGATAGTGCAGGACGCTGCTCTGGGTGGCCTTGGTCCTCCCCCTTCTCACTTACAGTTCTCAAGAGCAACTTTAGAATGCACTGGGGATACAACATTCCGAGATAGGGAGGGACTGTCCAGAACAACGCAGGCTCTGTTCCAGTCTCTCTCAGAAACAGGATTCCTCCAATGCTTCAGCCCAGCAAGCCATGTGACCATGGAGTATAAGACCCCAGAGGAGCTATTTTCCCAGGTCCCTCAGGGCTGGTGCAAATAGAGCAAGTGTGGTCCAGGCTTCATCCACCCTGGACAGCTTCCTTAATCCTTAAGGGACCAGATGACAATGAAGCCTAGGCTTCTGTTGTCCCTTGCTGCCTGTCTGTAAGTAAAAACCCTCTTGCTGTGACTTGTGTGCATGGGTGCATCAGAATCAGGCATGCTGGCGGCAAGTGCACGGTGAACCAGCTTACGGTATGCACCGATGGAGTGGACAGATGAACAACCACATGAAGTGTCTGTCCTAGCGGATGACCCAGCTTAAAGGAGACTTGCACAAATGCCAAAACTAAAGCCAGATTATTCAGGAAATGGTGGAAGGAACGGTGTTTTTCTAGCCAAGAAACCTGAGACTGGTGGGAACAGGTTAACAGTTTTCAAATCCTTGAAGGGCTCCCCCTGGGGAAGAGAGATGGATGCTCCACAGGTGCAGGATCTAAAGTGGGATTTGTGGTTGCAGGCAATGGAGAAGTAAAGGGAGAGAAGGAACTCATGAAGTCCCTATCAGCCTATAGGGAACCTTCTTGCAAATTAAGAAAAAGGTGCTTCACAGAGTGGATGGAACCCTGCAAGCTGACAGAGTCACACAAAGATAAAGGTATCCTTCCTTTGGAGCTGCAGCAGGATTTCAGCTCCCACGTGCTTCCTCAGATGTGCACAGTGCCCAAACCACCCTGTGTGGGGCAGCTGCTCTCAAAAGGAGCAGAGACTGGGTGAGGTGGGGGGTGGGGGGGGAAATGCTTCCACAAAGACATCCGGAGAAAGTCTTCATAAGCAGAGTCCCAAGCTGTCCCCCAGAGATTCCAATGTATTCATTCTGCAGCGACCGCTGCTGCTGCTGTTATCCTTGTTAGTCTGTCCCCAAAGCTCCCACCTGATTCTGGTGATTGGAACTGCTGGGCTGATGACATCTGTGAACTCTCTCAACTTCAAGATCCTGGTTGTTGTGGACTCACTATGAGGACCTCACACCTCCTCGAAGAGATTTCATTTAGAATCCAACATGTCATTTCTTTTTGGAAAAGTCAAAACATTTTCTTTTCTTTTTTTTTTTTTTTAAGAGACAGAGTCTCACTTTATCCCCTCAGTAAAGTGCTGTTGGCATCACAGCTCACAGCAACATCCAACTCCTGGGCTTAGGTGATTCTCTTGCCTCGGCCTCCTGAGTATCTGGGACTACAACTGCCCGCCACAATGCCCTGCTATATTTTATTGCACTTTGGCCAGGGCCAGGTTCGAACTCGCCACCCTCGGTATATGGGGCTGGTGCCCTGCCCACTGAGCCACAGGCACACCCAAAAGTCAAATGATTTTCAAAGAAAAATTCCCCAAAGCAAAACAACTTAAGAGACAAGAAAAGAGATCATTGATTTAACCCATCTTAGAGCCTTCGCAAAGGTCAATTCAGGATGAATCTAACCAATTGTTGACTGAATGATACCAAATACCCAAATTTTTTGGGTCATATAGCTAAAAAGAAAAAGAAAAGATGCCACTTAGCAACTTCTTATCATATTTCCAAGAGTCTGATAGGTAAAGAATTATCTAGATGAACGGCCGCTTTCTTTTCATACACACTGCAGATACGCAGAGGCCAGAACATGCACCTGGAGCCAGGAATGCCGTGACTGCCAACCAAACCTGGCTCCAGTTTCTAACCGTATCTTGTAGCCAACCTTGTTCAAAGTCTGTGTCCAGGAAAATGGACAGGAGGACATCCCCCAGGAATAGAAGGAAAGGGGGAAAGGAGGATAAGAAAAAAGGTAAATCCTAGTTCCTAGAAGTTCTGTCCTGCATCACACTATTACTGCGTTGAGAAGCCTTGGAGATTGCAGACTCCTCAGCCAGGCTGCCAGCTCTCAAGGATTTGGCCTCCTTCTCATGCTCACCGTCTGCTCTGGTAATACCAATGTCCTTGCTCACTGCCCTGGTCATGTGATGCCCACTCACCCCTACTAGTGGCCCTTGTTTATAAAGGGCATAAAGGTTTATGAATTACTTCTACCACTTATCAGTCATGTCAGCTTGGGCTGAAATCTCTCTCCCTCAACTATATAATGGAGATATAGATGTATCTATTCCAGGGAGGAATAACAAACATGAGCATTAAATGGGTTAATGCAGGCAGAGCTCTTAGAGCAGTATGCATAGTATGTGTGAGATGAATATTTGCTCTGATTATTTAAAATCACATGATTTTCATTTTCGAGGCCACCCTCCCAAGGCTCCTGCCATGCCCTGTGCAGGATTTTCCCATCGCATGTCTCATACTCCATGGTAATTGCTCCTTGACTGTTGCCCTCTCTAGATGATGTGCTCACTGTGGGATGGTTCTACCTAAATACAGGCCTCAAACACTAGTGCAGGACTTAGCCCAGAGAGCAGCCTCATGGAAAATGCCCAGGGAGTTAATGCATAGATAGTGGTTTAAGGCATTTAAACATTTATTTGAACTTTGCAACTACTCTGAGAGATGAGATGAGAAATTATTATTCTTCCTGTCTTATAGTTTAGGAAAGTAAGGCTCTGAGAGATGAAGTGATATATTCAAGGTTCCATGAGTAGTATAGGAAAAACAAGATTTTTGTGGGTCTGTTTGACTCCTTGAGATTTTTTATGGGTCTGTGCAACTCCACATTCTTGCTTTGCTTTTTAGTAGATGTAGACAGTCTTACAAGGAAGTGATTAAGCTAGATCTTAATGTTGATGAAGCACTATCTAAGCAGAGAACATAAATAATGGTGCACTAGATAAAGGACAAGGCATAGTCATAGGCAACGGGAAAGAAAGCTGAGGAAATAGTAGTTTCCTACTAGATTCTTCATTCCTCAAGGACAGAGACTGTATTCTCCTCCAATTTATTACCAACAGAGAGTTTAAGTGTCTGGCATAGATCAAGCAACAACCATTGGAAGAAAGGATAAATGGATGGAGGGAGGAATGGATGCATGGATGAATAGATGGATGGATGGATGGATGGATGGATGGATGGATGGATGGATAGATAAATTAATAGATGAATAAATAGGTAAGTGGGTGGATGGATGGATTGATGGATGGATGGATAGATGGGAGAATAGATGGGTGAATGGATGGATAAGTGGATAAGTGGATAAGTGGATAGGAGGATAAATGGGTAAATAGGTGGATAGGTGGATGGATAGTAGATAGATGAGTGAATGGATGGATGGGTGGATGGGAAGATAAACAGATGGGTAAATAGGTAGAGGTGGGTGGATGGATGGATGGATGGATAGATGGGTGGGAGAACAGATGAATGGGTAGATGGATAGGACAGTAGAGGGATGGATGATGGATGGATGGATGGATGGATGGATGGAAAGATAAATAAATAGATGGGTAAATAGGTAGGTGGGTGGGTGGATGGATGGATGGATGGATGGGAGAATAGATGGATGGGTGGATGGATAGGATGATAGAGAGAGGAATGGATGGATGGATGGATGGATGGATGGATGGATGGATGGAGGAATAGATGGATGGGTGGATGAATAGGATGATAGAGGGATGGATGATGGATGGATGGATGGATGGGAAGATAAATAAATAGATGGGCAAATAGGTAGGTGGGTGGATAAATGGATGGATGGGAGAATAGATGGATGGGTGGATGGATTAGATGATAGAGGGAGAAATGGATGGATGGATGGATGGATGGATGGATGGGACAATAGAGGGATGGATGATGGATGGATGGGAAGATAAATAAATAGATGGGTAAATAGGTAGGTGGGTGGATAGATTAATGGATGGATGGGAGAATAGATGAATGGGTGGATGGATAAGACGATAGAGGGAGGGATGGATGGATGGATGCATGCATGAGAGGATAGATGGATGAATGGATGGATGAATGGATGGGAGAATGGATAGATGGGTGGATGAGTGGGTAGATGTATAAATGAATGGGAAAACGAGAAAAAAAAATGTTCCTCTGCTTACAGAAAAGTTGGTACCCACAATCTGTTCTTAAATCTACTTGTTCTAAAGTCTAAAGTGATACTTTACAAGTGGATGCTCATGCCATCTGGTAGTGGCAAGAGCTGAAGCATTTGAATCTGGTTCATGTCTTAGTTTTCACTTTAATATGAAAGTGTTCAATGGGGAAAATGTTGTACTGGGAAATGAAGTGAGAAAGAAATGCAAAGGTGACCTTTTTGAGGCCTTTGCACTATTGTCCTTGGACATTACTTCTATAGGTAGCAAGCCCCAGAGTGTTGGAAGCAGGATTCTGAACTGCCTATGCCTCTCTGCTACAGAAAACCTCCCCGGCTGCAAGTGAGAGAGTAAACCGTAAGGGAACAGACCAAGGACAGGAGCAGAAGTAAGAAACAACTGCCATGTAGCAAGACTCAGATGAAAATTGAGCCCTAATTTGTTTCCAACAATCTAGAACACCTAGTCTGTCATACCCTTTTCTATAAAGATATGCCATAGAGGGCAGGTTATGTAATGTCGGGGGCCTCTAACAAGAATTCTTAAAGGGGATGGGGGTGAAGATCCCTCATACACCTTCCCTTCAAGTCATCATTATGCCCACCAACTCCAAAGAATGGGAGCTGGACATCAAAAGAGAATTCTTCAAACCATCTGAGTATCCAAATTTGGCAAAGCACATCTTTTAGAAGTTTAGCAATTCCCAAATGGACAATTTTATGGTTCATTTAATACTTAAAAGCAATTTACCTAATGACAAGTTCATGTAGGAAGATTGGAAGCGGATTTTTATGCAAAAATGCCTGGAATGACTTGCATTTGGCCTATGACACCCCATCAACATCTTCTATCTCCCCATCCCCGAGATTGCTTTTAGCTTCTATTTTTGGAAAAACCACCAACCTGCTTCCAAAGTTCCTTTTCTTTTCCTGAGATTTAAAAGGTTGTGCCGTAGAATTTGTGAATAGAAAATTTTCACAGTAGAGAGACACTGAGAGAAAATAGGGCATCATCCAGCATCACTGATGGTTTTCTAGGGGCTGCGGCCCAAGCAGATAGTCTCAAGATGTCCAGGGTTCCACAACAACAGATCAGTGACACATTGCTTAGAATCTGCCTCTAATTAAAAACTGTTTTTGTTATATTATAGCTATATGAGCAAAACTGCTACACTGCATGTATAGGAGGGCCGTGTATTTTATTGTCCAAGCCAGAACAGTTTTGAGAGAGAAAGAAAGCACTATTAACCATTGTATTAGGATGACAGGAGTCAAGGTGGACCATCCCCTACCAACCAGGTGGTAGAGGTGGTCACTCGAAGTATATGCCATCTTACTGCACTATTAAGCAGTAAGTATTAGCTTTTCTTTTTACTACCATTAATGGAAATATTTCTAAACAATGAGACCACTAATAAATATATTCTACCATTCCTTTAATAGTTTAGAATCACCTTTTGCCTGACACATAGTTGATATGCAGAGTAGTTAGATGAATGATTAAACCATTATAAACAATTATTATGGTACAACAATAATTACTGTACAATAAACCATGATTACTCACAAGGTAATCTGAGTAACTTATTTTGACTCGCTCAACCCAATTTTCTTAGGTCTAAAATTAGGGACAGAAACTAACAAGCCTTGCAGGTCCCTTCAAACTCTAATCCTCTATGTTTCAATTTATTAATTTGCTCCCAGAAGTGACTATCATTTTAATGAAGCTAACTGTGAAAAAAAAAAAAAATTTAAGGAGGAATGGAAGATACTCATGCAACTTGCAAGGAGCCAAACTGGTTCTAAAATAGCAGTTTTCTATTTGGAATAGATTTCGTTATACTCCTGTGCCAAAAGTAGTAACTTGGAAACAAAGAGAAGACAGTAGTTCTCACCTTTATGACTGCTTTTTTTCCTCGTACATCCAATGGACACTTCCTGCTCACCTGCTTCCTGAAGGGACAGGGTCTGAGTGCCAATCCTCCAAGTCCAAGAGCCGTAAGGTGGCAGATTCTAGCAACAGAGAATGTATACAGATACAAACGGCTGTAGGAAAAGTGGGGTCAGTAGAAGAGGAGGCCAAGGACTACAGTGGGAGTTCAGGGAAGGTATGATCAGGTCCAGCTTGGTGGGGTGAGACAAGGCACAAGGACAGGCTTCCTGGAGGAGGCCTCATTTTGACCTTGAATATTTAATAAATTTCATGTATAGAGGGCCTTCCAGGTGGGGAAAAAAAAATAGTGTATACAACAGCATAGAGGTGGGAAAATGTTTTAGCAAGTGAAACTGTATTAGTGTGGGATAAATAGTCCTTAAAAGCAAAGTCTTCATTATATTTATTTCCCTTTGTGTCTCCAGAACCCAGCATATAATAAATGTTCAATGATGACTGATGGGTTGTATGAATAAGTGAACAAATGAATGCAAACTAACAGCAGTAAGTTTAGTGTGGCTGTCCTTAGCTTGGGGGAGCACCCATCATGTGGGTGGGTGAATGCATGTGTGTGTCAGAGCTCGGCAGGCCTGGAACCCCAAAAGCCTGAACTGTGTCTACAGACAACAGAAGGTGAGGAAGGTTTCCAGCAAGGAGGCTGCCCAGAAGCCTGGGGTAGAGGAGGTAAATCGACCAGCATACAGGATGCTCAGGAGTGGGTAAGTGGTGGCAGGGGGTATTATTTTACTCTTGAACTAAGGAATTTTAAATCTATTTGTTACAAGCATGCCGTGACAAGGAAATGAAAATGATTACAGACCAGGCGCGGTGGCTCACGCCTGTAATCCCAGCACTCTGGGAAGCCGAGGCTGGTGGATTGCTTGAGCTCAGGAGTTCAAAACCAGCCTGAGCAAAAGCGAGACCCTGTCTCTACTAAAAAAAAAAAAAATAGAAAAACTGAGGCAAGGTATGACCCCAAGAGTTGGAGGTTGCTGTGAGCTATGATGCCATGACACTCTACCCAGGGTGACAACTTGAGACTCTGTCTCAAGAAAAAAAAAAAAAAAAAAAAAGTACAAATTGAGGATTTAAACACCCAGTTAGAGTTTACAAAATGTTTTACCTGGGATACCAAAGGTGGGTCAACAGTTCATGTTCTGCCTGAGAAAATGTGCTGTGTTCTACCCACATTTCTAGAACCAAGAGTTACTAGGCTCAGTCACTTGCCAGGGAGGACAAAAGGAACAGGGCCAGGAGGACCATCGGTGAGGGGCACAGAGTGGAGCCTCATCTAGCCTGACCTATAGAACAGCCCCTCTGGCCTCAAGCCCTTTCTCTGTTGAGCTGCAGAGAAGCAGAGACGGGCTCAGGAACCAGGTGACCTGGGTATAGATCTTGACTCTATCACTTACTGCATGAGGTTGGACACGCTGCTCATCAACCATCACTGTGTGGGAGCAAGCCCATGAGTTAAGTGCACGAGAAGCTCCCCAAGTCCGTGCCCTGGGACCTCCTGGCAGGGAGCTGGAAGTTGTCCGTGCCTGGTGAGAGAGAGCATGGACACCACAGAAAGTGGCAAATGCTACAATTTCCAGAGTTCGTTTTTATTCTCGGTTTTTTCCAGAGAGTAGTTGCTAACGTGGACAGCCTACCACTGTCCATGCCTGCGTGTCCCATCTTTCAAGCGGGGATATACTAATAATGATCAGCTCTCCTGGGGTTATTAGGGTCATTAAATTAGTTGATGTGAATAAAATGCTTAGAAAAGCGCCTGGCGTGTACCTAGTAAGTGCTCAGTAAATAGTGCCCTTTTAGTATCCAGGTCTTTGTGTGAGTGTGTCTGTGTTCTTGAAAAGGTGGAAGGCTTTGACACATCTCCCTAAAGGGGCCAGTGGGAGTCCAGTGCCTGGGCTTAGGAAGTGTGGGCCAAATTGAAATCATCGCCCAGAGCAGTGGAGTTTGAGAGGCACCAAAGTCCCCTGCAGGCACCAGCATTAGTATGAGAGGACCTTGCTCCTTTAATTAACAAACCAGGCGTAACTTTTACTCTACGGCCTGTCCTCTCCTGCCTCTCCTTCTTTCTTTTAACTCCAGTTCTTTAACAAATCCCTCTTTTCAGGAATGGGAAGCTGATCTGTTCTGGGGACGTGCCAGTGGAGCGGTGTGCGCTGGCACCACCAGCGGCTGTCATTCTCAGGAGACAATGGGATCGGAGCGCCAAGGGGGAGAGTTCTCCATGCAGAATTTCCCTGCTTAATCCGCTCTTGTGCGTTGGCACCAGGTCAACAAAGGAAAGGAACCAAATTACCCGGGCGGCTTTGGCAGGCTGCGGCACTGTCAGCGGGCCAGAAGTTAATTCCCTCATCTTCCCCGTGCCACCAATTCAGGGGGCAGGTCTGGCCAGGCTGGCTTTCTGTGTAAGTCTGTCAGGTGGCATGAAGGAGAGAGAACAGGCGAGCAGAGGGTGGTCCAATTACTAGTGCGGCTTCACAGACAGACGGGACAGACAGATGTCCTGTGCTAGTCCTATCCCCCACCCCTTGAATCCTCAGCACCAGGCTCTGTCTTGTGCCCCAGGGGAAGGAGGAGTGATAGACCCTGGCCCACAGTGCCCCACTTCCCATGTGGAAATGGGGCTTGACCTGAACTTCAGTGAAAACAGGGCACAGGGACCTCAGATAGAGCAGCGGGCAGCTCAGCCTGGCACCAAGAGCGGCTGCAGGGTGTAGTGATACTCCCTGTCACTGTCCCACCATGAAACGCCCCTGCCCCCGCTCTCCGCTGCAGCTCGGTGGGCTAGGGGCTGGGGAGTGAGCACTGTGTGATCCTGCTCCCTGTGCCCGTCCTTCTTCATACACTTCGTCTTCTGTCACCCTCAGCATGGCCTGGTCACACCTGTGCTGTTGGCTTATCTGACAGATGCAGAAGTGTGAGCAACCTCCCCAGGAGCTGTGGCATTTGAACCCCATTCTGTCTGAGCATGGAGTTGAGTCCTTCTCAGAGACGGAATATGGCAGCAGAGTTTCCAAAGGTAAATTTTTTTTTCTTTTTTGAGACATAGTGTCACTCTCTTGCCTAGGCTAGAATACCTCAAACTCCTGGTCTCAGGGAAACCTCTAGCCTCAGGCTCCCTGAGAAGCTGAAACTACAGGTACCTACCACCACGTCAGGCTAATTTTTCTATTTTTAGTAGAGATGGGACCTTGCTCTTGCTCAGGCTAGTCTCGGACTCCTGAGCTCCAAAGATCCTCCCACCTTGGCCTCCCAGAGTGCTGAGATTATAGGCATGAGCCACCAAACCTGGCCTTCAAACATATCTTAATCATACAGTTAAAGTATATGTTGTATATTATATCTCACTAGAGATCTACAAATTTTACTGAAACAATATACACCTTACCATGTGTAATACACTCTATTTTTGATTCTATTATATGCTACTCTATATTTTTAAATGCATATTTCCATATACTAAGATGACATCAGGGCCCACAACAAGCCATAGCCACGTAGGCAGACCCTGTGCTGCCAGCCTGGGATATGTCCCTGCTGAAAGACGGTCTCCCCAGTGGGAGTCTTCAAGGATCAGCTCAGCCACCACGCCCAGAACTCAGCCACGTTTTCCCTGGAAGGAGGAGTGAGGCACAGTCTGCAAAGTACCTGGATAGCCACTGCTAGGTTATTTCTAAATTCGGACGGTTTCCCTCCCCTTCACAAGATTTCTTGAGTCCACCTGGAAGCTCCAGCTTTCCCATTTCCCCCTTTCCTATCAACTGCCCTCTCCTGAAGGATTTGCTGTCCTGAATGCTCCCTATGCCCCCCCCCACACACACACATGCACATACATGCACCCCTCTAGGGGCACTATCTGTCCCAGATCACTCGCTGGGGTCTGGGGATGCATTGTTTGGGGAGCAACCATGTACTCCGCTTAGCCCTACTTCAACTCTAGACACCAGTTGTGGCTCACTAGTACCTGCCAGGGCACTGCAAGTCTAAAGGGGACCCTCCACACCACACCCCCAATGACCCGGGGGATACCACTGAGGCAGAATGCAGAATGGGCACCTGTATGTAGCCACCTAGGTGAGGGAGGAGGGTACTAACCAGGCCCCCTGAGATATCAGCAGGGACCATGTCACCCCTAGAATTGTGAATGCACCTCCAGGTTGCACAGATCCATGAGGCGTGGGGAGCAGATCCTGAACCACATGAGCCTGGGCAGCTCCTGGGGCCATGGTGTTTGCTGTGGTCTGGAGGAGGTATCTGGGCTTGTGGGAGTGCACCCTGCATGGCTCAGGACAGCCTTGGGCAGACGAGCCCAGCTCTGGGAGAGGTCAGGTCTGACTTGCTTCATGACCAAGGCCCCTGGGGTGCTTTAAGGGTCCCCTGGGGATTCTGCAGTAGGTCAGAGCCCCTGGTTTGCCCCCAAGCACTAGAGGCAAAAGCCCACATGTACTCGCCTCAGAACAGGAGATGCTCTGGGGGCAAGTCCCATCTCTGCCCTGCAGTGTGAGCCCCCTTGGGTGCATCAGTTTCCCCTCTGAGCTTGTCTCATCTTTTAAATGAGAAGGTTAAAACAATCCCTTCACTTTAGGGTCATATTAGAGCACCAATGCTAATATGTTTTATAAGCCCTCGCTCGCCAGCGAAGCAATTTAAAACAAGACAAATGCTTGCAAAGCAGACACTAGAGACTAGATACCATTGTAATTCTCCTTTATCCCCACAACCCTCATTAATAGTCTCATGAAATTAGTGCCCAGAGAAGTAAATGACTCATCTAGGACCACCAAGCTGGGAGTGGCAGGACTGGGACACAGACCCCAGTGCTTCATCTTCTCCCCACAGGGTGCTGTCCTGGACAGCTGTCTGCACTAGTCATCCTGCATTGTGGCTCCCATTTCTATGTCTGCCTCCTGCCCTGGACCCTACGTATCTTAAGGACAATATCTTATTCATCTTCAAAGGAAGAGGCGGTAGGAGTTGAGTAGTGCACAGCATATACAAGGAGCCACCAGCATTCATTAAATGCCACTGAATTCTTAATGTGCCACTGAATGGCTTATTCAAAAGGAATAGTTGTTATGCCCAGAGATATGAAGTCTCTTACCAATTTCCCTGCTTTTTCTAGAATTTGTCACCCCCTGAAGAGCTCTCTGTCCTTCCTCAGAGATGACAGAGCCCTCCACAGCGTCATTATAGAACCCCAGCTTTGTGGACACATTCTCAAGAAATGTGACCTGATTTGGCCTCATCACTTGACCCAGGAGAGTCCCAGTCTCCCCTGGGCCTGTCAAAAGCCAACCTTCCCTACAGGGCAAATCTGGCTGTGGGAAGCCTTCCCGGAGTGGCCCAACAGGCCCAGCCTGCCTCTCTGGGAGCCCAGAGCTCTTCTACGTGCCTGCTGACCCCCTGGCCTCAGACGCCCTTGTCTGGCACTGCTGCAGGGCAGTGTATCCTCCCAGCAGGCGTCACTCTGCCAGGCTAGACTGCAACTTGCTGGTGGAGGGCGACCTGCACAGGTCTAAATATCAGGACCACCCTGCACTGTTGTATCTGGAGTTTGCCCGAGATTTTCACTCTGTCCGTGGCCCAGTCTTCAGACCAGCAGGAGGATGGATTCTCACTCTGTTTAGCCATCAGCCTGTCTCTTCCCCAAGGGCTGCCTGACTCCAGCGATTCCTCCCCCAGACACAAACCTTCTTTCAGCAGCGCTGGGACTCTAAACCCCTCTCCCCTTCAGCTAAGGGCCATTGTATCAGCTGTGATTTATGTAAAGGCTTTTGTTGGACTCCTGGTTTTGACAGTCTCTGTGTTTTCGAATGGTAATAATTACGGGCCCTTTCATCCTTTATTTACGGGATTGCTCTGGGGGTAGAGAGGCCTGGTGCTAGGGGAGGGCCGCTGGGGAGGGCAGACTCTTTCTCTTAGCCTCAGTACAGAAGCAAAGGAGTAAGGGTCCTTTGGAAGTTATAAATAGCAGCTCCCGAGAATAAAGAAGTCACCTCTCCAGGCTAAGGGAGCTCACAGAGGACAAAGGACGCTGAGAGCTGGGAACGCCAGGCTTCTTCAAGACTGACAGGGCTAAACGGGAGTTTCCAGGGCCAGGCCCCTTGTTTTCAAAAAGCTGATTTTTGCCTGAACTCAAGTCTCTGGCCAAAGAGAAGCAAGTTTATTTCCATCAGCTAGCCATTTCCGAGTCTCTGGGACTACCCCTCTGTTAGGAATTTCTCCCTAACACTGAGCTGAAGCTGACCTCTCCATGCTGGTGTCAGAGAAGTCTCATGCTCTTCAAAGATCCAGCCACCTCTGCAGCTAGGCTGGGCCATGTGCTGGTTCCAGACAATAGGAATGGATAGAAGTGACATGTGCCACTTCCGGGCCTGGCTTAACATCATCGCTTGTTTTTGCAGCTCTGTCTCTCTCCTTCATGGGGAAGGGAGGAAGACTTTCCTCACAGCAATGCTTAAAGCATTATGATGAGAACTGCCTGACCAGCACTCAGCTGTAACGTGAGCAAGAGACCAGCCTGCGTGGTGCCAACCCAGGGTTTGTTTGCTCCTGCAGCACAGCTCGTCCTTCCTGACCATGTTCTGAGTCCCTGGAGTGGCCCAGACATGTGATCTGATGCCTGGCCTCTGCCCTCAGACAGCTCACAGTCTGATGGAGGAGACAGTCACGCGGCACAGTTGCCAGCTGTGTGCTCGAAGGCCAGAGCCGGAACAGCACAGAGCAGGGCGCCTCCCCTGACTTGGGGCTCCTGGGAGTGCTTTCTGGAGAGAGCCATGTGAAGTGCCCCAGGAATGGAGCTGGCCTTGGCCAGTGATGTAGAGGTAGGGAATGAGACTCTGGGGAGGAAAACAGCACAGGAAGGGGAGAAGACACACCAGAGTCATGGAAGACTGCTCACAGCTCGAGGCTGGGCCTCTCTGGTCTCTCACGGAATGGGGTTCCATCCAGCCTTGGGTGTCCCCCAGGCTGTGTCTAGGGAGAATAACCACCCTGTCTGTCATGACCAAAGAAGGTTTCTGTGGATACCTGGAGTTGAGATCACAGGAAGACATGGATCTAAGAGTGGACATGGATCACAGGGAACATGTGGTTACAGAGAAGATGGGAATCCTGGGCAGGGCATAAATCACAGAAAGATATGGATATCAGGATGAATGAGGGTCATAGTGGAACATGAATCTTGGGGTGAATGAGTATCTTGGGGTGGATGAAGATCTTTGAAGGATGAGTCTTTGGGGGGTAGATGAAGATCTCAGAGTAGATAAAGATCACAGGGAGGATGAGAATCCATAGTAGATAAGGATATTGGGAAGGATGAAGATCTCAGGGAGGATGAGGATCTCAGGGTAGATGAGGGTCTCAGGATGGATGAGGATCTCAGGGTGGATGAGGATCTCAGGGTAGATGAGGGTCTCAGGGAGGATGAGGTTCTCAGGGTAGATGAGGATATTGGGGAGGATGAGGATCTCAGGGTGGATGAGGGTCTCAGGGTGGGTGAGGATCTCAGGGTGGATGAGGATCTCAGGGAGGATGAGGATCTTGGGGTGGAGGAGGATCTCAGGGAGGATGAGGATCTCAGGGTGGATGAGGATCTCGGGGAGGATGAGGATCTAGGGGTGGATGAGGATCTCAGGAAGGATGAGGATCTCGGGGTGGAGGAGGATCTCAGGGTGGATGAGGATCTCGGGGAGGATGAGGATCTCGGGGTGGAGGAGGATCTCAGGGTGGATGAGGACTTCAGGGAGGATGAGGATCTCAGGGTAGATGAGGATATTGGGGAGGATGAGGATCTCAGGGAGGATGAGGATCTTAGGGTAGATGAGGGTCTCAGGGTGGATGAGGATCTCAGGGAGGAGGAGGATCTCAAGGTAGATGAGGATATTGGGGTGGATGAGGGTCTCAGGGTGGATGAGGATCTCAGGGAGGATGAGGATCTCAGGGTAGATCAGGATATTGGGGAGGATGAGGATCTCAGGAAGGATGAGGATTTCAGGGTAGATGAGGATATTAGGGAGGATGAGGATCTCAGGGAGGGTGAGGATCTCAGGGTAGATGAGGATATTGGGGAGGATGAGGATCTTAGGGAGGATGAGGATCTCAGGGAGGATGAGGATCTCGGGGTGGATGAGGATCTGGGGGAAGATGAGGGTCTCAGGGTGGATGAGGATATTGGGGAGGATGAGGATCTCAGGGTGAATGAGGATCTCAGGGTGGATGAAGATGTCGGGGAGGAGGAGGATCAGGGAGTAGGAGAATCAGGGAGGATAAGGATCTGGGGGAAGATGAGGATCTTGGGGAGGATGAGAATCTCAGGGTAGATGAGGATCTCAGGGAAGAGGAGGATCAGGGAGGATGAAGATGAGGCTTCTGGTAAGCACAGCTCATTTGGAGCCTCTGCATCCTCTCTGTAAATTGGGTTCAATGACACTCACCTTGAAAGGAGCCACCTGTGAGCCACTGTGAGCCCACACCCCGTCCTGCAGGGTAGCGACAGTTCCTGGAAGTCATGGAAGTTCATGGAAGCCTCGGCGTTTGCTTGGTGTTATTCTCACTGCTATCTTGGTTGTCATTGAACACCCCGCTCTCAGAGCTGATGTGAGACACCCACAGAAGGAAAGGGCTTCTCCAGAGGGCATTGTCTAAAGATGCAGCTGCCACATAGGTCACACTGGCAGAAGCCCAGGTGGTACATTCAGCCATGTCATCTGGGAAAAGCCAAGCTCCTCAGACCCAAGTCCCTCCTGGGACAGGACAAATGTGCTGAGAGGCAGCAGAGAGACTGAAGCCCTGAAGTGACGCAGTTGTGAGGACATTTTCAGCTCACCACATGTTCTAAATGAGATTATCTAATTTACTCTTCACAGCAAACCTGTGGGGAAGAGGTCAGTACCCGGTCTCACCACCAGGGTTGCTTAGGCCCAGAGAGTGTAAGTAATTTGCCAGGATCTCACAGCTGGCCTGGATTTAAACTCCTTCCTTGCTGCTCCTCAGGCCGTGTGATCTTCTCTTACCTGAATGTAGCCTTGTGGGACTCCATCCAACATGTACAAAGATGAACAGAGTAAGAATCCTGCAGCCACACTTGACCTTGCAGGTGTTAATAATGAGGAGGGAGGAGAGGAAGAGAAGAGAGGATCCTGGCACTTACTTGGGGTTTCACCTGAATCCTACAAAGGCAGCATCATCACTCCTGTGCAGGTGAGGAAACTGAGGCCCAGAGAGGGTAAGCAACTTTCCTCAAGTTTCCCAGCAAGCCTTCCCCAAAGGCTTCCTACTGGCTGGTGTGTTGCCACACAGATGAGACAGGCTGGATGGGGACATGTGAAGGCTGATGTGTCCTAGAGGAATCCCAGGACTTCATAGAAAGCCCAGAGCCTCCTCAGACTATATGAACTCACTGAGCCCTGACAAGTACCACTACCTGCCCTTCTGTGAAGTATGACTTATGACTGGTGTGTTTTAAAGATGAGGACGTTGTGGCCCAAAATGGTAGAAGCCATTTGCTGAGTCAAAGTCAGCTGCTGTCTCTCTGTCCCCACAACTCCCTGTGTATATATCTCTATCAGCATACAGATGATGCATGTAATGGTTTCATTCTTCTTTTTAATTTCAAATTAATAGGGTTATCTGAGGGTACAAAAACATTATCTTTGTTTCTAAGGTAAAGTTTAAGCTGTAGTTGAGCCCTTCACCCAGAGGTCATGCTAAACACCCCCACATTGTGCACATTAGGTTTTGTTCTTAACGTGTCCCCAGAAGTCTGGAGCTCTTTTCCTCATCCCTGAATCCCAATCTATAGACGCTCTGTTAGAATCAGAGTGGATGAGTGAAAATTGAACTCTGACCCTCCCTCTTCTTCTGTCCTTCTTCCTTCCCTTCTCCAGCAATTTTTACTTCAAGGAGAGCACCTACTGTTTTCACGATGGAGGCACCAGTGTCCATGACGGTCCTGCCTTCTCGCATTCTATGCAGAGACATCTGGACTTGGAGTAGGCGGGGACTTGCCTTGATGTCAGTGGTCCAGCCGGGGCACCTGGACATCCTCTGGCCCTGCCACACTGGCTGTGGTCTAGCCTCTGTGTCATGGTGGCCTCACTTCCAGAGTGGCAGTATCCCTCCCCATGCAGCAACTGTGACATGTCTGTGAGGTGATACAGGGGCAAAGCTTGTCCATTTCCCTGAAACGGTCCCAGCAACTGGGCGGAATCCACCCTCTGGGTTCTGGAGACTCCATGTCTGCGTGTCACCCTCACATTCTCCTTGGTGCTGAGGAGCAGGGACTCTCAGGACACAGGCCTCTGGGCACCTTGGCAGAAAGAAGATGAAGCACACAGACTTATTTCTTCCCTTGAAATTCAAATAATGATATTTCCCCCTCCTCTTCTTCAAAGGTGACTGGGTGATTGGACTACGAATGTGGATTTTTGATGATGTTTAAGATTTTCCATACAAATCTACAAGCATTTGAACTACTGTTAGTAGGCAAAAAGCAAGGGGCTGGTTTTCTTTTTGTCGGAGTGAACAAGATCAGAGGCTTTACTACTCTGTAGCTTAAAAGATACTCCTAAGAGTTGAGAGGGAGTGATGAGAGGTTTAAACAAATGCCTCCTACGAATTTACTAAAAAACAAATCTGTCTTGAAAGCATGAAGGGATCATTTGAGTGCACCCTGCTTCTCAGGCCAGAGCAATTTTTCCTGCCTCGTGTCTGTGCACCAGCATCGCTGATCAGGCAGCCTCTGTCTGTGAGATCAGAATTAATTAAACTGCGCTTAGTTCACGCTTTTCCTGCTGTTAGAGTCGAGTCGGAGAACTGTTTGAAACAGGATTCCTGCTGATGAATGGGTCTGTACAATTACCAGTGACAATACTGCACAGCCCCCAAGCACCAGACTGACCATGGAGGCCCTTCTGGGCAGCAAGGTGAGCCAGGCCTCCAGATAGGAACCTGTGTTGTCCCCAAAGATGGCAAGGTTATTTTCCAAAGGACAACCAACCCCTCCACCCGCCTTTTTTAGGAGGAGGGAAGATGGCTGCAATTTTCTACTGGTATGAAAGGCGGTGGGTGGGGTGTTCTGAGAGCCAGCCGTGGAGTCACACCCACCTGAGACCCCCTCCTTCCTCTGAGTACAGAGCTCAGAGAGCCTCATCACCTTTCTGAGCCTCCTCTGCCTTTTCTGTAAAACCATGATGATACCTACTGTGTAGGTTGACCTGGGGACTAAAGAATACGTGGGAGGGGAAGCGTCCTGTACTGTGCCTAAGGATTAGTGGGCACTGTGTAAGGGCCCCGCAGCTTATTTTGACATCTCTGACTTGAAGTTGCCGAGGTTGGAGTGTGGCTGCCGCATGACATCAGACTGCAGAAGCAGTTCTGAGAACTCCCTTCCTGCTTAATGAATGAAGACAGATTCTAACAGCTGGGGCCAGACAAAGGAACATGTGTCAGGCTCCGGAAGCGCCGGGGGAGCAGGGAGGAATCTGGGTGAAGGGCAGGGCAGAGTGGGCCAACACCGCGTGGGCCAACGCTGCCCGCTTCCGCTTCCCAGAATTCCTAAGGCCCCATCAGCTTTGCCTGATTCTGCCTTCTTCGAAAGCGGTTATGAGCCAAAACAGAAGAATGTACCAAGCTTCCTTTCCAAGTAGTGAAAGAGCCTCCGGGTCATGAATAGCTTCTTCATGTGGGCATGCACCCCTCAAAAGGATGAGGGCATGCCTTCAAATATTCAGCTCTGACATGTTCCTCTCCTGATGCAATGATCACACTTAACAATACAACCAAAAGGTTGGAAGTATCGATTTGAATGGAAATGATAGCTTTCTCAGACATTGTTGCCTTTGATATCTGAAAGATGATTAAAGACGTCCAAAATGCCCATGACTCTTCAATGAAGAACACAGGGAATTCATACAAGCAACACCAGAATACCCTCGCTGGTCTTGAAAGCAGGCAAAAACTTTCCCCACTTACTTGCTGTAAGACTGTGAAAAAAATTTACTAGCTTCTCTGAGCTATAGTTCTTCAAATGAGCTCTTGTGAGGATAAGATGCAAATACAGTCATGCTTCCCTTAACAACAGGGATACATCCTGAGAAATGCATCATAGGACATCACAGAGTGCTTACTGAGGCCCCGGTGGCACAGCCTGCTGCACACCCGGGCTCCCTGCTACAGCCTGTTGCTTCCAGGTTACACACCTGTGCAGCTCGTTACTGTCTTAAATACTGTAGGCGACTGTAACACAATGGTAAGTATTTCTGTAAACACACCTCAACATAGAAAAGGTACAGTAAAAATGTGGCATTACTAACATAATCTTACGGGATTATAATAATATACGTTTGGTCCATTGTTGACCAAAACAACATTATATAACATAGACTATATGTAAAATGACCAGCATTCTGCCCCAATGTTCTTTTATTACACAACATTAAAGGGTAGATACATTTTGTTTACATTCTTTGTATTTGCACAGATTGAGTCCAAGGGTGCCCTTCACCCAGATAGTGTACACTGTACCCAAAAGATGTGAATTTATCCATCCCTTCCTCCTCCCTTCTTTCCCCAGCTTGATTTTCTTTTATTTTTTTTTAATTATTTATCTATTTATTTATTTTTATTAAATTATAGCTGTGTACATTAATGTGATCATGGGGCACCAGACACTGGTTTTATAGACCGTTTGACACATTTTCATCACACTGGTTCACATAGCCTTCCTAGCATTTTCTTACTTATTGTGGTAAGACATTTATATTCTACATTTACTAAGTTTCACATGTACCCTTGTAAGATGCAGCACAGGTGTAATCCCACCAATCCCCCTCCCTCTGCCCACCTCCCTTTCACCCTCCCCCCTATTCTTAGGTTGTAACTGGGTTATAGCTTTCATGTGAAAGCCATAAATTAGTTTCATAGTAGGGCTG
>CAUYPK010115279.1:0-42925 GCA_963574355.1 Loris lydekkerianus
GTCTGCTAATGAACACCTCCAGGGAGGGAAGAAGAGGGAGTCACGACAGGACTTGAACAGCACCTGCTGTCAGCTGAACAAATTAGCTGCTCTGATCCTGCCTCCGCCCAGGAAAGAAGGAATAAAGCAACTTTTATCTAGGAAACTGTCTTTAGAGGACAGTGAATAGAATGAAAATGACCAATATTTGAACTGTTATTCCAAAATGTTCATATTTTGACAGGTCTATATGCATATTTGTCTTTGACTTTTTTGCTATTAAAAAGTTATGTATGTTACAATATGTTTTATCATTTAGTAGGCTAGTCTAGAAAAGGTTATCCATATTTTACCTTACTTCTTAAGATGTGACTAAGACCTGGCCACAATTCTTACAATTCTTCTCCTGGAGTCTGAGCTGATATTGTGATTTATTTTCTCAATGCCATAGAAACAACATTATATGAGATATGAGCCTGAGGCTTTGCACAATTCCTATCCCACTTACAGAATTCTGTGATTAAGCTGGCCTCCTCGAGGATGAAGAACGTATAGAACATAGGTAAGTTGTCCCAACTAATCTGTCTTAGAACAACCAAAAACCAACCACCTAAGTGTACTCCAAATGGCATAAGCACAGAATCAGGAGCTAAATCAATAACAGCAGTTTTAAGCAACAAGGTATTAAAGGAGATTTCAACACACCAAAAATTAAATGATACATTAAGTAAACTGAGAAAAGATTTCCTGTACAGAAAGATAAAAACAAAATTTATTTTAATCTATCTTAATTTAATAAATGAAATATTGTTCTTTGGTTATGAGAAATCAATTAAAATAACAAAAAATAGGTAAAGATAGCTATCTAAGCCTTGAAAATTTCATATGTGGTTAAATTTGAATGTGAAATTTTTCTCTTCTTTGCTGTTCATTGTGTTGGTCACTGAGCCCTTAGTAGCAAAGCAAGCATTAATTTCGGTCTAATTACCATCAAAATTAATACAAAATGATTTGAAGCTGGGCACGGGGTCTCACACCTGTAATCCTAGCACTCTGGGAGGCTGAGGTGAATAGATTGCCTGAGCTCACAGGTTCGAGACCAGCCTGAGCAAGTGCAAAACTGCGTCTCTAAAAAATAGCCAGGCATTGTGGTGGGTGCCTATAGTCCCAGCTGCTTGGGAGGCTGAGACAAGAGAATTGCTTGAGCCCAAGAGTCTGAGGTTGCTGTGAGCTAAGACACCACCAAGGGTTACAAAGTGAAACTGTCTCAAAAAAAAAAAAAAAAAAAAAAATTAAAAAGCTTAAATATTAGAATATGGCTAATTAAAAAAAAATTCTCCACTTTTTCCAATACTAATATCTCTCTAAAATTTCTGTTCCTTACTCTCTGGAACAAATTGAAGTGGGATAACAATATAAAACTATACCTGGAGTTCCACTGGGGGGTTTCTCTACTGATGAATAGAGGATTATGAAGTCAGGAATATAAGACCATTTTCTTCTAAGATTTCATTAAAGATAAGATATTAGGGAGATTGAAGGCTATTGTGCTGGCTTACTGCATCATCTACTTCCAACCATCAGAAAGGAATGACAATGCAATCATGCAGAAGAACTCAGCTCTTATCAACCAGAGTCTTTTACAATTTTTGTGATTGCTCTTTGAATCCAAATGATTATTGCTAAACTTTGTCAAACTGGAAAGATTAAAATATTCTTGGGAGTTGTATAAGTGCAATACCACAAACACCCAGGCAAGCGGAAACTGCCTCACTAGCAGGTTAACAGGGGAAATACTACAAACCTCCAAGTGCAGAGACGGCAACAGCATTGGGTTGTTTTCTTCATACTCCACAAAGTGTTAAAAGTTGAAAGCTAGGTTAATTGTGGGCACAGAAAAGATTTCTCATCTGTCATTTGAATGTGAGAAGAAATGCTTGGAATGCAAATCATTCCTTTCTGCCACTAAGGGTGGAACCAAACCATTAAATCCCTCCAGTCTTAGTTGTGGTCTCATGTCCACTTCAAGGTAGGGGGAAGATAGATGCTTTGGTATCTCTCCTTCTTGAGACCCCACAAAAATAACAGCTAAAAGAGTGTTGAAAATCTCTACCATTACAGAAAGTGAAAAAAGCAAAATCAAAGACATTTCCACACTCTAGTGGAAGAGTAGAGGTGGATGAAAGAGAGTTGACAAATGAAATAAACAGAAAAAGGCAGTGCTTTAGAATATGGTGCACAAGGAGACCTGGTGATGAAGACACAGGCAGTGAGAGCCAACCTGTAGAGAATCTGGAAGGAGATTAGCAAACAATGCACATAAAAATCATCTTAGCTGGCATCTCCCTACTCTGTGACATTTCGAGGGACTCAAAGACAGTCCCCAGTGTTCCTCAGCTCCTGGAATTCCTGCCCATGTGTGACGGCCTCCCCCTGTGTGGGGTGGATTTACAACAGCAATGGAGAAATGCCACCTGTGAGATGAAGTTATACAAAGGCTGTGGCTCCTACTCTGGTTTCTCTTTCTCTCCTTTCTTTCTTGGATCATTTGCCTTAAGAGAAAAGTGAGCTGCCAGCTGTAAGACCTCCCTGAGCCCACGTGTGAGAACATGGCTAATAACCATGGAAATCCCTCATCTGAGCTTCTAGTGGGACTGTAGGACAAGTCACAGTTTAACTCCAGCCTCAACAGTGACCTGGACCCAAAGACATGCAGCTATGCTTCACCCCAATTCCTGACTCACAAAAACAGCAACAAAATAAATGTGTGTTTAAAGTTGCCAAATTTTGGGATCATTTCTTACACAGAAATGACTACTACGTAACTACATAGGATATAGAAAATAATAGCTTTTTCTTGGTAACCAAGAAAGTGAAACAAACTAAACTCCAGACAGTCCTCTTAAAGGCAAAGAAACGTTCCTCAGAAAGGTGAGGCTCTCAGTGTGGATGCCCTCTTTACATTCCAGCATCTGTCTGTCGTATGTCTGTCATTCCCCAAGAAAAGTCAGCAGTTCTGCAAACTCCGGCCACTCTCACCACAGATAGGGTTTCCCATCACACACCAACCAACCAGTCCAGATGGCTGCCTAAGAACAGAAGGTACAGATAGCAGATCTCTTGGTGGGGGAAAGGGCAAGGAGGGAGGGAAAGTGAAATAGAATTAAAAGCACGATTGAGACTGTAAAATGACAATCTCATAAAGACAAGAACAGCAATACATGAAGAAAAGATGCTGAGACACTTATGGAAAAGTGGAACTATGGAAGACAAGTGAGATTTACATCTATGGTGCATATTTTTATCTATAATAAAAAAAAAAAATAAAAAATAAATAAATAAGAAGCAAGATAAAATGGTATGAGTTTGAGTAATGGGTAAGGGAAAAGGGACCCCACTGTTTGGCCTTAATCCTGGAAAAAATTCTCCTTTGAGTGATCCAGGTAATAAGATATTGGGCCCACAAAAAAGAAATGTAATCTTAACATATAATTGATATTTGCATTGGAAAATATTTATATAGTAAGAGCAATTTAAATGCTCTTTATTGGTTTTCCACTTTAGAATCCTCATAGATGAAATACAGATTTGGTTGCAGTTGTCAGACAGACTATTAAAGTTAACATCTCTGGATGCTCTGGTTAAGAGCATAAGATGTGGTAAAGGGAAAGAAACCTAGAGGAACTGGGAGGAAAATAGATACGTTCATCTTACTGATGTGGCTACTTACGAGGTAAGAGAGACTGTCACAGATCAATGAACAAGAAATGAAATGCAAATACATTATTGAAAGTGAACAAAATGATGTATCACTTATAGGTGACAATACATAATACACAATTATATATAAATTTAATAAATACCATATAAAATACATTTCAATAAATACTATATATTAATATGTTATATGTTAATATGTAACATTTATTTTATATATATTTCAGAGAGAAGAAAAGGCAAAAAAAGAGGATTCAACTCTGAGCTAATCCTTTGCTTTCACACTGGGGATTGCATACATATTGTATAAAAGAGGAATAAATTAATTGAACATAAGCATATTATTTGGAGATATGAAGCTAATTACCATAAAATAATTATGAAAAGATATTATCTCTGGGGAATAAGATTCGAGGTGGAAAGGGCATGAATCTGAGACTGGCCTCTTTATATACCATCTTCTAAACTATATCGATTTGCTTTTATTTGCTTGTATTATCTTAATGAATATAAAATAATTTAACACCTGTTTTCATACATATAACAAAGCAGAAAAGTGAATTTTGAGAGTATCCTGCTACTATTCTCAAAAAGAGTGTAAAAGAGTAAGGCACAACTAGTGTTATTATTTGCAATTTGAGGTACTACCCATTAAATATATTTGTAGTTTCAAATTACCCACACAGTAAGAATAAATCCCTCTGACATTTCCTAGGCTTTGTTGAGATTTATCTGTTGTAAGGAATTCATTCCATTCCCCAAACTTCATTTAAGTCTTTGTATCCAATTAGTTTAATGTCAGAATGTCTCTTCTTTTGCTTTTCTAGTTCTTTGCATTCAGTTCTCATTTTAATTTGTCTCCAAAAATATCATCGCTTTTGACATGCTTACACTCCAGAATGAGTGTCTTTTTCAAAATGTTATGCTTTTTCCCCAGTTGTAACTGGTGTTCAGCCATAGACAGCAGCTAAGTATCAAGCTTCTGCAACACTTTTCTTGAAGTTTTTTCCAGAGTGGTGGGTGCAAACTGGTTCTGTAATGAACTGCGTATCATTGGGTTTCCTAGAGATTTTCACCTGTTTATTCAACTCCCCAAAGTTGGCTAAACACATCAAAAAAAAAGCAGACAAACTGCTTGAAAATGTGAAAATGTGAAACTCTTCAAAATGGGCCAACTACTTGTGAAATTCTGAAGTAAGTGTTAGTAATTTGACTGTGGTTCACCACAGGCAGCCACCAAGGAGGTCAGCTCCGGTACACACAGTAACGAGTGCTTTGCTGTAGAGAATTTTAAAAACAATGATAAAACTGACTAAAAGCCAGTCTGCTTTTTATTATTACCCTGTACTAAGAATTCTAAACAATGCCAGTGATAAAATCTTCCTCCTGAGACAGGAACAGTAACACTGCCCTTCCTCTGCCTGACTAAATCACCATAACAACCCCCAAATGAACAGACTTAACTAAACTTCGGGAGCAGGGTTTGACACCTGCCAATCTGTGTGGTGGGCAAAATGACACTAATTTGTGCCCTTCATATTTCCATTTTAGGGACAAATACTGGAGCTTCCTTCCTGGTCTTTGGTGAAGAATGTCAGTAGCATCAATTCAAATAGGAATCTGTCATATCTACGTTTTCCTGAAATAGTTTGTACAGAAGTAAAACTATAATTTCAAAGCGTCTTTTCTCTTTTATCAGCTTGTTACAGTACCATCTTTATTCTCCACAAATATTGTTTAATCCAGGAAAACTCAAAACTAGGCAACACACAATATCTCAGCATGGATTATGCACTCTGTGTGTTCATTAATTTATTTATTCAAAACAAATTACTGAAGTTTCCACTCTGCACTAAGCAGTGCATTAGGTGCTGAGCACACACAGATTAATAAAGCAAAGGTCTTGACTTTAAGATGCTTGTCGAAAAGAAAATCAAAGGTTAGGAGCTCAGCTAGGTAAATAATTATCTATGTACTGACATGAATTATCTATTCATCTGTTTCTAAAGTGCTAGAAAGCAGGAAACAGGCTATATTTAGGCTTGCTCAGGAAGGCATCAACTCAAATGAATGCAAGGTCTAAAATTGTCCTGTGCCATTAACATTAACAACTCTTTACTATGTATAAATGCAGAGTATATTATTAACAAGGTCACAGGTACAGCTGCAACACAGGAAAAAAACACAGGAAAAAACATAGGAACTTCTCTGGTAAAAGGGGCAGCATATCTGAAAGTAGGAAGCTGTATTTTGCATTTAGGGAATAGTTGTATATTATTGACAGCACACCAAACACAAATCTCAGACTAGATGCTTTAAATATGTCTTTTTTTTTTTTTTTTTTTTTTTGGTCTTTTCTGAATCAAGTTTCCAAGCAATGTAGAATGTAAGGCCACACAGACAAGGGTAAGTGAGAAGGGAAGGCCAGTTACAAAAGTGATTAAAACATGTCTGAAACTGCAGTGATCATCCTCACTTTGGGGAGTGGAAAGCCTTCAGTTCCTAACAATGTCAGTGGGTCGTCTGGCTACCCTGCCATGCCTTGTCTTCTAACTTGTCGAGACAGGCTGCCACAATGACTCTCTATACAATCATGATCAGTTGCTAGTTAAGGCTCCGTATAGAAGTCTGACCTCCAACTATCACCACAAAATTTGAAAGAATATTGATGGACCCTTTTCATTCCTGAAAAAAACAGACATTAGAACCAGAAATTTTTCCTTTAAGTAGAATAGTATTTATTTTCTCTTTTCTTTTGAAAGAAATTTATAGTCCCTTCGGACCATGGACACTGTGCCTAAACCATTTTTCTGCTGTGCACATTCTTTTGATACCTACTCAAGGGACAGCTGCTTTAGAGGTAAGTTAGGAGAAATAGAAAATATAAAAGAAGTTTCTGCCAAGCATTCCAGGGTGAAATTTTTACTGCAGAATTTAAAATGCTGGGCTATATTTACTGAAGATCCCATAACAGCTAGCAGAGCATGGCACACCAGGCAGAAACTCCTCATTTGATTCACCTGCCTATATCTTGAGGACTCTGTACCTGAATGTACTGTCTACCCATTCCTGGGGTAGTGTTGGCCAAATCGCTAACCATTTCTATTACTTGAGATTCGGCTCATCAAGTGTGTGAATCTTATGCACCTGGGACAAGGCCCGCCTAGCACATGAAAGGAAGAAAGAAAAAAGGTGGTGGCAGAGTAGGAATAAAAATACTAAGGAAGGAAAAAATGAGCACCTATTATGTTCCAGGTGCTATACTGAGAGCTTTACTATGCAAATTTGACATTCCCAAAGAATGTGCCAAGATAGACATGCTTTTACAGTTCTCATAACTATTGTCTCATAAATTGTTCCATGTAATAAACAGTGACATTCAGAGTTGTAACAAATGTTCCTGGGTTTCTCAATAGCATAGCATTTATTCCATGTAAAGATGAAGATGATTTGGCTTTCCCTATAGCTGTTCGGGGTGCTCTAGACATGCTAAAAGGGACCTAAAGGGCCAAGGTCACCAACTATCCTACTAAATCTTCATATTGAATGAGAGCATCGATTTTAGAAGTTTTTCTACAAACTAACTTAGATTTTAAACATACCACCGAGAGAATGTAGGCAATTTCAAAGTCAGGGCAGTGTCTAGCACATTGCCAACACTCAGGACATGTGAAATAAGTGTGATTCTCCAAAATGCTTGTTATTAATACAAGACTAAAATATCTTTCCTCCTTTAAATTTGTCTCTGAGTTTCAATTATGTGAGAGATGCTGTTAATTATGGACTCTAAATCTCTGATGTCCAAAACATAGTTATTGTGAATGCAGGACATTTTATAATTTATGCACAGATTCATCAATAATCCATGGTATGATAAATGGTTCTTCTAAAAATTCTTAATTAGTAGGTATCTTATCCTTAAGATAAGAATTAAAATGTACTGTTCTTTATATAGCAAAGTGTGTTAGGTACATGAAAGATACTTACAAATTTGTAATTTTAAGTGAAAGTATTGTGGTTTTCCAGGCAAGGTACAGCATGATAAAACAAAATATACACATATACACATGCACTTCCTGTTTTGCTTTGTTAAATTATCATTTAGAATGCTTCCTGGAGAAATCACTGGTAACACTGGTGCTTTTTCTGTGCTTGAGATTTTATATAAAGGGAGTAGCAGTGACAAGAATACAGTGAAAGTTGTTGGGTAAATGCAAAGGCAGGTATATTAGTTTAACCTTCTTTTGAGTTTCCAGCCTAATGATGTTAATCTATTTTTTATTGCTGAGATCTTTTTCCATGATACCAATAGATATAAAAATCTAACATAGGCTCCAGATAATGAAACCTGTAATAAATTATCATAGGGATTTAAATTTAATCTTAACTTTATTTATTGAAGAAAGTGTAACATATTATATATATCATGAAAGGCAAAGACAAGCATTGTTAACATATATATACTGTGTATACATAATTTTCTTTTGCCTCTTTATGCTTTAGATGATTTTGCTTCTGCAAAATGATTATTACATGTAGGATAATAAATCAGCAGATGTAATGTGAACATACATATGCATTTGAAAACCAGAAGTTCACAAAGTATTATAGCATAAATAATTTGTAGTACTGATTAAAAGATAATTAAATAAGGCTATATACTTGCTACTTAGACATTAACTAATTACATAATAAAAAGTTATTTCTTTTTCCTGTAACTGAGATCAGAAATTTCAGAGAAGGTGCCAACCTCACTAGTCCTCTTACAGAAAATTCCCATGGAAATTACTGCCACACGTCAGGTCGATACAGGGCCTAATTCCTTCCATTTCACCAATGCAGACACAGATGTTATCAAATGAGATTATATGTGTACCACGAGTCACAAACCCAGTCTAGTCTAACTCACAGTTGGTACAGCCTGATGTTTTTTATACTCAAGTTAAAAAAGGAGCATATCATGAATTGTTAAGATCTTTAATCAAAACATGATATCAAGGACAGACATAGAAATCATATATGCAAGATTCAGTCAAATATATGAATTAGCTTCTGTCTGTGCACTGCTGGGAAACAGAAACTTCTGGAGTGTTCAGTCAACAGTAATTTGATGTTTATGAGGGGGGAGGAGAAGGGTAGATAGAGCAGGGTATAGGGTCAGTGTACAGTCATGGTTCAGGACTGTCCTGGATTGCAGTATGTGTAGCACTCACGGCCTGCTCCCACTAAATGCAACTGATAACTCTCCTTCTACTGCCCAGCCCCCCATAAACACATCTCCTAGGGCAATGTTGTGCCTCCTTCCTAGAGAATTCAGCTTGGTATATACCATACAATTGATGCTTTGCTGTAAGGGTTTAAATTCACAGCTAATCTTCAAGGACAAAGAAAATAGCTTTAAGAGTAAGAAAGATGCTTTCATTTATAGTTTGCAGCTGAGGAATGCTTTTCAAACACATAATGATCACATGCATCAGGCACTTTTTAAATTTTTTTATGTTAGGATGAACAATACAAAACTTCTGATATTTTTTTTAGTAAGAAATTGGTCAAAGAGCCATAATTTTATATGATTTTTATATTATATTGACTCACCTTAATTCTCACAATAAGCCTATGGGAGCAGGGTGTAGTGGCTCACGCCTAAAACCCTAGTACCCTGGGAGGTCAAGGCAGGAAGATCCCTTGAATTTAGGAGTTTTAGAGCAGCCTGAACAAAAGTAAGATGCTATCTTGACTGAAAATAGAAAAACTAGCCAGCGTTGTGGAGGGACCTGTTGTCCCAGCTACTCAGGAGGCTGAGGCAGGAGGATTGCTTGGACCCAGGAGTCTGAGGTTGCTGTACATCAGGCTGACAGCATGGCACTCTGATCTGGGCAAGAGTGAAACTCTACCTAAAAAAGAAAAAAAGGCTTCTAGGGCTTTAATCTGTTTTATGGGAAGGAAACTAATGTTGAGAAGCTAAGTAGTGATTTAGGCAAGTGTCCTAGCTTCTGGAGTCAATGCCTTTGACTGCTGTGCTGCAGCGTCCCCTACTCCTCCACCTCAGTGTTGCCTCTTCGTGCCACAGGGGCATCATGGTGGCTCCTGTTCATTGTCCAGCATGGAACCCTACCTACAGGCGATGCCTAAACAGATACTGTTACACAGGAGAGGGAGGAACATGGCATGATACAAGCCGAACTTCACTCGCAGTTCCAACATTTACTCACACTGGGACCCTAAAAAAACCTTTCACATTTCGTAGGTTCAACCTTCCCCATCTGCAAGATAGGAAAGTAATTGTACGTGGATACATTAAGGAAGAGAATGGCGTGATGGTGTTTGTATTTTCACAAGAACAGTCTGATGCCTGGGTTAAGGCTGTGAGAAGGCAAGAAGTGATGAGATTCTGAACCAAGGCCTATAGAAGGGCATAAAATCAGACGTCCTCAGAGTACCCTGAAAAAGCAGGCCGCAGAACTGGGGTAAGTTATTTAGCACTGCCACGTCTCAATTTTCTCCTGTGTAGAACAATAATAATAATAATAATAATAATACCAAGAGAGTTTCCATCTCTTCCTCACACACATACATATATACTTGAGGATTTGATTACATTTCTGGTTTAATTAACAAGATACTCATTATAAGCCAGAGGACCACAAAGGCTCAGAGCAGAGAAAGCATATCTTGGTATCATTTTTTTTGTTTTGTTTTTTTTTCTTTTCTCCGGCCTCTAACAGACTTCCCTAATAGCTAATACGCCACTGGTGCTATCCTAGCAGGGTGCAATTCTGCTGGGTCTGAGAATATGTCTGAATGTTAATATACCAATGTTATTTTTGATGTTTGTATCTTTAATAATCTATGCAATCTATTCAAAAGGGATTTCCATTTCATGGTTCCCCCCCATCACAGGACTCCCCTCTTCTTTTTTCTTTTTTTTTGGCAGGGGCTGGGTTTGAACCCACCACCTCCAGCATATGGGGCTGGTGCTCTACTCCTTTGAGCCACAGGAACCACCCTCCCTTTTTCTTTCTTCTGCCTTTTTCTTATGGCAGAAGAGACACGAAATGCCATGTACATTATCTGTTTTCTTGTTGATTGCCCAGCTTCCCCTACCAGAACATAAGTTTTGTGCACAAAACATAATTTTGTGCGATGTTATATTTCCAGTGACTGAGACAGAGGCAGAATGCAGTAAGTACTCAGCAAACATGTTCAGTGAGGGAATGAATGGACAGATGACCCTGTGTATTTGTCTGGGACCAGCTTTGTCAGAAGACATCGCAAAACAAAGGCTGCACCTACCAAGAGAGCACCTTTATATCCAGTGAAACCACTACACCCCAAAGAAAATGCACTGTGCAAAATTTTCTCAAAATAAACCCTTCAAGATATATATATGCTGGCACTTTTGCTTGCCAGCCACAAGTACTAAAAAACATTCTAAATAGAAGTTGCTTATACACATTTAAAATTACAATGAATTACACTCTTCTCACCAAGTACCATTAGTTTCAGGAGCACTTGCCTTTATGTATATTTTAAAATCTATACCCAAGGGCTTTACTTTCTAATATACACTAGAATTTGCTGTAAAAATGTACATTAATTTGAGTTCAGCAGAATGATTGGTCTAGGGAAAATAAGATTAATATTCATGTCACCAGCAATTTTTAAATGCAGAATGGTTATCAGGAACATACATAAATATAAATAATGCTATTATTTTTTAATAATGAAGCCACAGCTAAGGTTAATTAGTATTTTTAGTAAAAATAAAATTTTGTTCTTCGAAGATGCAAAGCGTATTTTGTAAGCTTTAAAGATTTTTCATGGGAATGTGTATAAGCTCTGCTTACATTTTTCAAACAAATAAAACAAATACTATTCATTTTTCATGAACACCTACGAAACTTCTAGCAAGCAACAGCAGTGTCCAGTATATTCAAATACTCTTTTCTTGCTTGAACACTAATTGGGTTTCGTTTCAAAACAACCCCCTGGGAATCAAATGCCATTGACTTCAATAGGATGTCTCATATGTGAAATGCACGTCCCTGACAATCCACTACCCCATTTCTAATTCTCAATAGTTCCTTTCCTTGTGTAGGTTTGCTTATGCTACCCTGAAAAAATGCCTAGCTGGCGCCAGAGAACTGTTCCAATATATTTCCTTCACATTTACTAATTCTCTCTCTTTCTAACTTAAATTCTTCCCAAGAGTTGCACACTATCATCCCTCCAATCAAAAACCAGAATCTCAAAGCCTTACTTCCTCACTTTTCTCATGATTTGTGAAATGAGATGAAAACAAAAAAAGATGATGAAGCTTGGGGATGCTACAAACTCACTGGAATCACTTTCTGCTCTAAATATGAAGGATAGGGCTTAATATTTATTATTCTTATGAAGTACGATTTTCTTGCAGAGGTAAATTTTATATATGATCTAAAAGTAGAGCACAGGATAACTTACACACCAAAACTGGATGCTTTTGAGAGTCAAAATGGAGACTATAACTAATTACACTGGGACACCAGATACACAGGAAGACCATCTAGGCCAACTGGTATACATGGCCATGTACATGATATAAAAGTCAGAAATAAATTAGGTGGCTGTACTGAAAGTGGAGACCAGGTCTTCTCCCCGACTGTGTGCTCAGTTATACGACACTCTGTCTAAGTAAAGGACATTGGTAAATAATTCATATTCTCCATGAATAAAGCTGGTAAAATATTCTCAAAGAGTCAAAAGATCATAAAATATGCTTCAAAGAATATTCCAGAAGAAATTTCACAATCCTGATCCTAAAAGAAACAGCACAGTTCCACTTTCCTTTCTAGACACTGGCAAACGAAGAAACTGTTTGCTTTGAATGTTGGCTTACCTTTACTCATTTCTGTAAAGATACGTACATACGATAAGACATTGCCAGATTATTTGGAAGAGGAAGGGACACTTAGAAGCCAAAAACCTTGCCTGACAATCTAGCCCAGCCCCAACAAGCTCTCAGTATTCCAAAGAACATTATGGCATCTATTACTATTTTACATTTCGCTTTCTGAGATAAGCTTTATGGAAAATTTCTCTTTCATAAGATGAATGGGTCTCACGAAAATATACAAAAATTACATATTCTAAGTAAAACAGGTTTTATACACTCAATGTAATCCATATAATATACTACCGATATGTTATAGTCGTATTAAAAAGAAGTCATTAAATCAAAAGTGTTGTTAAATATCCCCATTATTTCAGGATATAAATCCTATCTTTCAAAAGCAAGCATCAGTCTGAAACGTGGTCATCGTAGAAGAGAAATGTCCTTTCTTTTTAAGTCGTAATTACTTTTAAGTAAAAATGTAAATGGGATTTTTATGAGGAGTATTTTGATGAATTCTGTGAGTCTGTGAAACCGAAATACACTTTTCCCCTATTACTAGCCCTGCAGGATAGCTGAACAAACCTCAGCTCATCTATTTGAAATGAATCCAATTTCATTCTGCTTGACCAAAAATCTGTTTCCATCGTTTTAAAACATGCAATCACCTGAAGGTACATTGCCATTGTGGCTTAAGTGGCTCAGTGTTATTACTGAGGAAAATACACTTTGATTGAGAAAACAGTCCAATGTGCCTACTGAAAAATAAAATGACCCTGCTTAGAACACAATTTAGTAAGACAGTTGATGAGAGTAGGCAGATATAGCCACTGTGGACAAAACTTAAAGGAAGATGCTGTATCCAATCTGGATTAGTATTACTAATCATCCTTATATGTAAACACCCTAGACTTTCAGCAATTCTAACAAAAAAAAAGCACTTTAAATTTTACGTATATCAATAATCTGTATTTAGAGAACCATTTAAAATTCAGTTGTGAGTTAAGGAAAAGTTGCAGCAAATGATTCTGTTTCTAAAATAAATAAATTACTTTCTTCTCTAATGGGTTCACCCAGTAAATACAGGTATTATTATTTGCAATCCTATATATATCATTAAATTAGAAACTCTTAAGAACTGTTAATATTAGCCTAACTTTAAAATACGGTTGCCACAATTGAATATTTGTAACAATTGTGTAATATTGTTCCAAATTATTTCATTGTTATTGGTCTATTAAGAAATTAAAGATGAACCTTTCAACTAATATCTCCTTAAATGGACCAAGTAATCACTAATTGATTAGATCAGTTACTTCCACAAACCACTGCTATCTTTAAATATGTAACAGTTCATAATAAAGCAGACTCTTCATTAGCAATTAATAAGCAGTTCATTGTTTTCCTTTTGCATTATAAAATACATAATTTTTTATTACTGCATTTACAAATATTTATCTTTTAAATAAAACATCTATTTTGCACATTAAAAAATTTTAAAAATATATAGAAGTTACAAATTGATAAAAATATGTGAAACAATGCCAACAATTTTTTTCTTATTTTGGGACATAGCTGGCTTACCTAGGAGCTATAACAACTCTATTTCATGATAAAATAAGACAATTAATAAAAATATTGATTATTTCAGATCATATTTTCAAAAATATTCCTAAATGTGGATGGCCTAGAATATCCTCTTATAAATAACTTTATATAAAGGAAATAGTCTATCAATTCTTTTGTATTTCATTTTCTTATATCAGATTCACTCTAATAACTTGCTTATTATAAAATGGACGATGAGTCTAGAACAATAACAAATCATTAAAGAAATACTAGGATACGATGTTAAATGGAGCTATTGAGCAAGTATAAATCTGTCTACCGTCACATAAATCTGTCTAAAGTCATAAGTCTTTATGGAAGGTGCTAAGTGCTGTGCTATTATCGACAATCTTGAAATTCAAACAAGACAGAGAAAATTAACAAATTTATCACTCTATGCAAATATTCCTGCTATAATTATATTCCATGAGTGCAGAAGTTTCTGTTTGTTTTCACCAATATATCTCCGTGGCTAGAACAGAGTCTGGCACATGTAGAGAGCAACCAGTATGTACATATTGATGAAATCCTGTGAGATACCCCACTTTACTTTGTCGCCAAATGCAAGTAGGAAAAAAAGGAACCAGAGAAGAGAACAAGCCTGTCTATACGTGTAAAACATGCACTATTACATTTAGGAATTTATAGTATTTACAATTATTTTTATCATCTCACTTCTTCCAGAACATTATCCTGTCCTCTATTCTGTTCCTTTCACCCATTCCTATTCGAACTTAAAAGTAGGATCTATATTCTTATTTTTCTGGGAAATCTATGTTAAGTAGTGGACTCAGGATGCTGATAGAAACAGAATTTGCCTTCAATTACTTTCCTTCCAGACCTGATACTGGTCTGTTTCAAATACTTAAAGTAAAAGCCTTTTGTTGTTGTTGTCAGTCCTGCTTCTTTAGAAGGCTATTTTCTAGAACTTCTTTAAAAGGCTGTTTTCTAGAAATGTAAGGGTCATGTATTTGGAAAAACTTTATATGGCACCTACTGGAGACAATCACTGATCATCAATAATGAAACAAAACAATTTGGATCCAGGAAAATACACAATTCTTAAGGAATTAACAACTGAATATGTACAAAGGCTATAAATGTAAATAGGGCTAATAGCATTTAACAACATTCCCATAGCATCTAACAACATTTCATAGATTTTTTACCCCTATGTTTATCATTGCTGTATCACCAATACCCAAACCAGGCCTGATGCATAGTAGTCAATGTGTAACTTATGAGCTGTATGAATATCACACTGAAAAATTCTACTATTTAAAAATGTTAGATACAAGATTGAACAATCACCTCATTGAACTTAATTGTAGTTGTGGGCAGTCACATATACAAAATATCTTAGCACAAGAAATGGTTTTAAATACTACATTTTAGGTTTCTGTGCTCAGATAAAGTAAGGAAGTGTTTTTTTTTTTTTTTTTTTTTTTTTTTTACCCACAATAACAGAGTGGACCTGTTATTCACCAAGAAAGCCACATGCCTACACATTCAAAATTGCAAAACTTCAAAATACAATAGAAATAGTATTGTAATATATCTTTTAAGATCCTTTTTATTTTCTTTCAATTTTGATGAAGCTTGGAGTGAAACAAACAAGATCGGTCAAATACTTCATTCATTTACTTGTTAGCTTAACTTAAAAATGAAAATCCTATGTACTGAGTGGACAGTCCCCTCAACCTGGGCTGGAGGAGGTTTTTGAATCAAGTCTATTATCTAGCAACGAACAAACCAAAACAAAGCCTTTTATAAAAATCCACAAACCTCTAATCCACAGAATGTACACATTTTGTATTCAAACTGAGTGCACTATGTTAAAGAATTCTCAAAGGAAGCTATAGTGCCTGAGATTAAGAAAAAAAAAACAAACCCAATTTTAGCAATACCCCATATGTATAAAAGCCCACTTTCATAATCACAGATCCAACATGAAGAAGTGAAATCCATGTGCTCACCTGGCTAATGGGCTCTTTTGTGGGGGGCTTTCCTCTTCTGGCCGTGCTAGTAGCCAGGGTCGTGGTGGTCTCCATAATTGATGTGGACATCTCTGACTGCATGGCAGTGGCTGTCGACTCCGTTGTCATAGAGGAAGGCACTTCACCAACCAGTCTCACATTTCCCACTATGGCGATGTTGGCATCATTTTCGGCTGCCATATTCAGAACTTTCAAGCCATTGTAGTAAAGCCCAGAGAGCTGGCCCTGGAAAGGCTGGCCCTGCTCTTTCCCGCCAATTATTATGGTTGCTTGGCTATTGAAGATTGTGAGCTGACGCCCTGTAAAAATAATATTACATACATGCAAAAATGTTGATTGTGAACTCTACATCTACAAAGGATGATAAAACAAATCTTTCATGGGGTGGATAATGAGAGCAATAAACTATAAGAGAGGCATTTGGCTCATAATTCATTGCTTATACATGAGGTGTCCATGAAATGCAGAACTGTTGGTAAATACTAGGAAACTCTTAAATTATTGTAAATGTAGTGCTTTTGCTAAAAGACCAATCAAAGATATATATTACAAATAATTTTTTGGTAAATCCCTTTTCCTTTTTTACCTCAAGATCTTATAAGGTGGGTCTCTTAAGTCTAAATTGTTAAAGAAATGTGAGATAACTATGATTTTTCAAATATTTGTCCTTCTGAAATTACCACTGAAAGAAACTAGTATAAAGCAGCTGAAATCTAATTTTAAAGATGATAAAAATTTCATATTTCACATAATGTCCACATGTATCTGCATGCTTTTCTGTAGTCATATTTCATTTTTGAATGCAATAGTCCATGGTTCTTTGAATTATTCTATTTTTCCGGCAATCACACTGAAAAGAAATGCATGGTTTATACTGAGCATGTCAGAGACGAAAAAATTCCAAAATATGTTTCTGATTGGCTTTCAGCAAGTCTATCAAAACAAAACAAAATGAAAAAAAAAAAAAAAATAGCTTCAGATGTAAAAAGCGGCTTCGGGAATGGTACACAAACCAATGGAGAAATCATGGCACATTTCCATCAAACAGCAATCCTTAGCAACAGTCCCATCATCATCACATTGAGTATCCAGTTTTAGCAGATTGCTCTCTGCTCATAAAAAGCATGCACACAACTTTAAGTTCAGTTTTAATTAGGGCTTGTTCCCAAATGCTCTTAGAAGGTTGCAAACGTTAAAGGGACTTTGTTTTGACTGGCAATCCATATTGCCCACTATTTAAGATTCCTAGAGTTTAAACAAAGAGTTTTTTTTTTGTTTTTTTTTTTCAGGACCATGATAAAGATAACAGAACTACATATATTTTAGTTAATAATTTAGAGGCTAGAACATGTAATATAATCTATGAATGATTTATCATTTTGGGTTAAGGCTTGCTGTGAGTACCTTCATAGATTGAGTTAGTGGATTATATTTAACAGTCCCTTTAACCTTAAGTTAACTGGGTAAGATTATTAAACAGCTGTACGTCTAAAAATGTATAGAAATTATTATACAAGGTATGCAAATATTACTATCTACATTTTACTGTTTTAAATCTGTTTTTAATTTAGTTTTACGGAAAATTTATTTTTTATGTTTATTAGTGTTACAATGAAGTACTACTTGGTTATGTTCAAATTATTTTTTTATTTGAAGTTTTAATCAATGTTTTTTACCTTTGTCGAGTAGCCATTCATCAACTACTCGACCAAGTCGATATGGAATTCGCTGTCTAGCAATCGCCAGGCGCTCGTTATCATTGTTTCCTTTAAAGTTTAAAGAGACATTTCATTGGTTAAAATCTGTAAGGTCAAAGGTTAAAAGTTAATACTTAAAGCTTGAGCTATACAGTTGCCACATGATTTTTTGAAATTTGGAATTTTAAAAAGTTCTACCTAGAACATTTCATGTTTCAGACTTATCATTCATTCATTTATTTTATTTTAGCAAACAAAATTATTCCTATGTTAATTGAAAATTAGAAATCTGCATTTGAACTAGGTTATTAAACTTATGTTATAGACAGACCCGAACAACCAGTTTAAACAGCATATAATAGCTTTACAAAAAATGACCATTGACCTCAGGGTTTTGTCTTTTGGATGTTTCTTATTAACTAGTTAAACATGTTCAGGTGAAACAGGTTTAAGTTTTCAAAATACATTCAACCTCTTATTCCAGATTAGTAATTTATGAACACCAGACTTAATAACAACTTTGGCACACTGAAGCATCTAAAATAGGGCTAGCAGACTTTATTTCCTAATCAGAAAACAGAAATTCTTATTCGCCTCATTTAAGAAAACCACAAAGTCCAAATAGTTCTTGTATATTCCACATAAATTGGTTTAATCAATCACTTGGACATCACAAGAGAATACATCTTGCATCATCCAAATATGTTATTATAGGAAAAGGCTTTGACAAAAGTGACTTTATTGAATGCCCTTAAATTCCATTTAAAGCTTAACAAGTATAAGTTAAAGCTTATAATATTTGAAAAAATTATATGTGTGTTTTTATATACTTGTACTCTTGCTTTTTATTAAGTTATTCTTAAATAGGTGTGATAGCTGCAGGAACAAATAAATGTCAAAGACAGTGCCTCCTATTCATAGATCTAAACTGAGAGCTTGGCTTCTTCAAATAAAAAATTATCTACTAGAAACTTTTGTTTAAATTGACCTTGAATAATGTTTGCAAATATATGAGTGTTTTCTTGATTTATAGAGCACTTAGAATCTCAGTTGCCATCTTAGTGCTCAATATTGAAGAAGAGTTTTTCTATTTCATTTAAATTAACTAAGAGGAAAATTTGAACTAAGACATTTTGGCAATAACTCAGATGTGAACTCAGAATGAAAAGAACCACTGAATGTAGTACTACTTAAGTAAAAAAAGACTGGAGCATTTTGCTAGGAAAGATATTAGATATACTTTTTTATTTACAATAATTGATAGATGCTGTTTTATGCTAGTCTTATGAAACTTCATACTTACCACAGTAAACCCATCATAACATTGGTCATATACTTTTGAATAAATAGGAAAGAGCTATCCACAGACCTTGCCAATTTATCAATGCATGCCTATATGATTCCATGTCACATTAATATGTAATTTAAAATTTAATGTTACATTTTGATATTAAAATCAAAATATAAAGTTTAATGAAAACATTGATGTGCATTTCCCTATATATGTAACTGTTAAAACATTGCAAAATGATATTTTATAATGTGGAAATACAGTTTCAGGAAACAGATAATTTTTTTTTTTATCTGTTTAACCCTAGTCTCATTTTTTGAGTGTACACAATTTCTGTTCTCCTTGGTGTGTTTTCATATTTAACTACCTATATTTGAAAACAAGCTAAAATGTAATATTGTTATCTTAGGGCAGTATGAGTATTGATGAAACATATGTGTTTGGCTTTGTTATGATTTATGTAATAAACATTTTACACTCATAATTTGAAAACCTAGCATGAAATATTTTCCAAAAACACATATCTTTTGCTTTAGAACTTCTTTGTCACTCACATAAGTATGGCTGTTTGCCATTTTAGGGTGCTTCCATCATCAAAAATGACCCACATTCCCTCAAAGATTATCCAAATCTAGCTCAAATTCCCTCTTGTCCAATTTTTACTACAATGTATTAACAGATCTCCCTGCATCCTTTCTGCAGTCAATCCCACTCATTTTCCATATATCAGCCAATATTTAATCCTGCCACTTTTCTATATAACCCTTTCTATTTAGAATAAAATCTCAGACTCTTAATGAGGTTTATGAAGACTTCCATGACCTGGTCCCTTCCTGACGTCCTCAGCCCCTCTCCTGATGGTCATTGCCTTGCTTTCCAACTTTTAGCCTTGTGAGACTCCTTTCAATTCTTCTAAGCTCTTCTCACCAGAGCTTATTTTATTTCAAATACTCTCTCTTGCTCCTACCTCATCTCCTTCTCTCTTTAGCCAGTCATCATTACTTAATGCTTCTCTTGACAGGAGCATTACCTTCTCAGGAGCTGCTCCCTGTGGTCCTCAAGTTACATCAGGACCCTTCACTATATGCTTTTGTTGCTTCTCAAACATGCCCCTTAGAAACAAGCACTGACCTTGTAATCACATATTCAGTAGTTTTTCTTTAAACTCTAAATCTTCATGAGGCCAAATACTATGTGCAGTTTTTGTTATTTCTTTGGTGCTAGCTTGCACAATACCTATTGTCTAACCTCCTGTGAAATAGCTGTATAATGAAGCAGTGAAGAAAATTTTAGTTTTAGATCTTACATTTTCTGTGCTACCATTAACTCATCCCCTAGCCTAACAACATTCAAATGTGAAGAGCTTACTTCTATCCAGAGAACAAGCCACTTATAGCTAAGCTTCCCTTTGTATTTTTCAAAGGAAACTCCACATATTTCAATTATAATTTTATTTTTTAATAGATGGTCACTGATTTCAACATTCATATAATCAGGCAGTTCACTATTTGTTTAATAATTTATCCCTGCCAAAAAAAGAGGTAATCATAGTTATGATTAGTAAAGAAAATTCTAAATAAGACAGGTGGAAAAAAAAAAAAAAGAAAGGTCTATGTATTCTTTTTTAACAATTTTGAAAAAGAATACATAAAACACATGAATATATACACACCCACATACTACTGGCCTCTATTCCTTTGGTACTAAATAGAAGAATGAATTTGATTGGTATGATGTGAATTAAGTCAATGCTTTTGAGGATCCTTGATGAGTTTTAGCTAAAAGAACACAAAAACCATATTCCCAATGATTAACAAAGAGGTCACCTAACAACAACTATAAAGAGATTTAAAAAACTGAGTAGGCAGCAGAGACAAGTGTGAAAATAGGCGATAACTTATAAGGAATGGAGCCACATAAAGAGACTCATACACTCCCATTATCTGTGAATATCAGATACTTGCTACTTTAGAGAACATTTTTTCTTAACTGAAAGACTTGATTTTGAAGTCCAAGGACAGACTTTAACATTTGCAGAGGTAATGGATGAGAAAAGAGATGGCAATTACTCAATTTCCAAGTATGTCTTCTTTATTCTCTAAATTCTTTGTTCTTATACTTGAATAGAAAAAAATAATGACTTTTCTGTGGCAAAATCATATATAAATATATATGAAAACATTGTTAAAAATCATATAGATACACATTATATATGTGTGTGTATAAATACATATATATATGAAAACATCCTTAAGCAGATTCCCTTCCTACTCTTGCACTAGGAGATATAAAATAGTTTAGATTATTTAGGTTCACCAGGACTAAGCCTATATTTTACCTCTATCTCATGATTTTCTTAAAAAGTTACATATTAACAGTACAATTGAGGTGTATTGTGTCTAGTAATTTTTCAAGATGCATTTTATTTCATCACAAATTCATGATGATATTTACTTGTAAACTATCATCCGGTAGCTTTGTATGACTTTTGTGTTGACTACATTTAATCCTGTCCATAGTTCTAGATCTTATCTGAAATATAAAGGGTATGAAGTAACCCATTTGACTTGAAAGGCCAAAGACAAATATAATTTTCCATTACCTTTTCCTTTCTATGGAAAGATTCAGGTTTTAACACTAAGCACACTGGGATATAGAAATATTATACTGAGCTTTGGTGAATGGTCGACAGAAGCAGGCTCAACCTTATGGGTACAATAAAACATAAATTGAACATAACTGAAAATTCAAATCAAAAACAAAGTTGAACCTTTGGGAGAAGACATTTTCATCTAGGAGTTTTTTAAATCAGAGGTAAAGATAAAGCAATAATGACTTACTTCCAAAAGATTTATTCATTTTGGATTATAAAAAGGGTCTGTGAAGAATTTCAACTGTTTCTAAAAGCATCAAACTCAATTATAGCCATCTGTTGAGTACATAGGTTAAATGTATGAAAACAAAGCCTCTGGGTGAATAGTCAAAAGATAATTTAGAATCATACTTGCTTTCCTCTAATAAAGAAAGGATAAGTTTTTTTAAATTTATTTGTTTATTTTTCCTCTTGATTTTGGGTTCTATATGTTAATACCTTTATTGAAAATGTCACCAACAACATACATGTTTCCATCAAAGTTATTCTCAAGCCATGAAATTGCATAGAAACTTTGGTTTTACTTTCAACTGCTACAGAATTACCCATTTTGACAGGTGGACCCTCACCTTTTATAGTAATGTCACCACAATCACTTGCTGGGTACAAACTCTAAATGGAGTGGCAGCTTAGGCATAAGGTATTAAACATGAAAGATACTTCAAATAAGGCTCCAGAAAGAAAGAAAAGGAAAATATGATTATTCATACTTGGAATGTAACTCCTTCTATTTTGATTAAATCTCAGGTAGTTTTATTTTGCCACCTGTATAGACTGAATTTGTATTCCTCCCAAATTCATGTGTTGAAATCTAATTCCTAGTATGTGGTGGTATTTGGCAGTGGAGCCCTTGGGAAGTGCTTAGGTCATGCAGGCAGAACCCTCATAAATAGAATTAATGTTCTTCTAAAAGAGGCTCCAAGGATCTTCCTTACCTCTTTGAGCCACGGGAGGACGAGTGAGGAGATGGCCATCTGTGAACCAGGAAGCAAGCCTTCATTCGACACGGAATCTGCTCAATCTCCCCAATTGTGAGAAATACATTTCTATTGCTTACAAGCCACCCAGTCTATAGCAGTTTGTTACAGAGGTACACATGGACTGAGGCACCATTTAACAAACATTTGGTCACACTTTCTTGTATTAATTCTATGTGAACTTGTAGGTTTCTAGGAAACAGTTAATTTCAAAGAATAAAGGTAAACAGCAAGGAGCAATTAAACTCAGATCCTTGAACTGGAGTTAAATTTCATAGTGTGACTCAGAGAATGAGGGGATACAAGATTTTAATTATAATTTTATAACTATTAGCTGGTACAAAGATGCTATCTGAATAACACTAATGTATAGTTTTCTCCTTCCATTATTAATTCTCCCCCTTCTTGTATAATTTCTCCTCAGAAATAAAAGTGTCATTGCTCAATGTGATACATTAATATATTTGGAAAAAATAAAGAAAAGCAAGGTATAAACCAAGAATTTGTCTAGAATATGAAAGGAAAATTACAATAAAAAAGCTACTTGCTTCTTTTGAAGGTTTCTTATTTCTTGAGTTTTTAACATTAAGAAAGGAAACAAAAAAAGGGGGGGGGTTCTGACAGCTATTTATACTTCAAGAGATTAGGAGTCTGTTTTTAGACCTTTCATTTTAAGCAACAATATGATATTTGGATACACCTAGGCCCAGAGGCAAAGTAAAAGCTTATCATAGTTTTGTAAAATTATTTTAGTTTTAAGAGTAGCATTATAATTTTAAACTAAATGCTGTATGTGTGGTGCCTTACAGATCATTCATAATGTTCCAAATAAGTGAATCTTGAACATAATTAACATTTTTTCAGGAACAAAATTTTGAAAAAAATATAGCTGTTCTAACGAAAATATTTGTACCATGTATTACATGTGCACATCATATTAGATGCGCACATAATATACGTGTGTGTTTGTGTATCTGGCTCCTGCCTACATCTCCATCTCCTCTTGAACAATTTATGTCAAACTCTAAACTCTAATCACGTAATAGTTTTTTCAATTCTGTTAGCTAAGCCAATCCATTTTAAACATACCATTCTTCTTTGGCCTTGCAAATTTTCAGCATACATGTACTCCTCAACTTCCTTATACAACCCCAACATAAATACAAACACTTGTACACATGTCTTAAGTCTGGCTAACTTATTTCTCTTAACAGTTTCTTAAGGATGAATGCCCTCTGTCACTTGCTACCAAAGTATTACACTTAATGGCTCCTTCTCCCATTATGCATTCTTAGCATAATCATGACCAAATCCTGGATTCTAAGCAACAGGTTTCTCAGGAGCAGGGCCCATGTCTATCTTGTTTACTGCCATATACCTCACGTATAACACATTGCTGGGTTCTAGGTAACTATTTCACAAGGAATTTGTAAGTGAACCTGAACCCACTGGTGTATTTGTTGCATGTCAATATAGTAGTATCTGTTGTTCAAGATTCTTAAGGCGGAAAGGTTGTTAGCATCTATTTATTCTGTGTATGTGTATACATGTATAAAATGACTCTGTATTCCTACTCTCTTTCAATGAGTATGTAACAGGGAAAACCAGTATAAACCAGTCTCTTATAAAATATTTTATGCTTAAATATAAATCAATGATTTATAGCCTCAGGAGGGCTCTACTGTAGTGCATACACTTTAAGAGAGAAATTAATACTACTTGGGGTCTTTTTGTTTCTAATTGCATAGAGAGCTGATGGCTGATTTAGTTGGGAAAAATGTCTGCAAGTACTTCAATTCTCTATTGAACTGTGTACACGAGACAGTCTTGAACTTAAAACACTTTCAGAAATATATATCCTTTTAAAAACTACCCTTTTTCTAGACTAATTTTAGTGGTGATTTCTTACAATGTATTTATATTTATTTTCCTTTTTAACATAAACTCTCCAAGAATACTTTGCTTCCAATAAATATGTCAAAGTCCTGCAAGGAAAAGAATGTATAGGTTTAACTAAGGCAAAAATGATACAAAATTAAAACAAAATCAGGCAGTAGAAGTTACGGATCTTCTAGTCCTTATAACATGAGGGCAGGGCCCTTCAGAGTATGCCCAATTCATTGCTGCTATTCAGTAGTGAGGACTCTCAATTGTCTTCTTGATCTTTGTGACCGCAATGAATGATTAACACACACTATCAGAATCTAAAGGTGATTCTTCCCTGACAATAGGGTTAGCCAGTCAGAATACATCTAAGTTGCATGTATCCTAGGAGATATTGTTTTTCACTATGAACATTGTCTGTAGGTAAAGGAATCAAAGAAAACACAGGACCACCAGGGAATAGGAAAATCATGCCCTGGATAGCTTTATGTTTCCCATATTGTACTACTTGCTAGTATAAGTCATCTGCTTTCATTCTGATCTCGATCCCAGATCATAAGTATTTTACAGATGGAAAAACTGAGGCTCAAAAAGATGTAACTAGTGTTTCATCATGCATAATAGAAAAAGAAACCCTTTGAATCAGATTATCTCTGACTCCAAAGCTATTCCATGGAATCATTATTAAAGGCCCAACACTTCTCCTTTCATTCTTACAGCATTCTCTTGTGTAATGGAAAATGTCATGGTTCTGTCTATACAGGTTTGTCTTGTCAGGCTTGGGGTAAGAATGCCCTTGTGGGTACATCAAATCAGTAACTTTGTCCAAATCCTTGAGGATTTTTTCAGAGGATATTTTTATCATCTCCATCTTACAGATTAAGATAGTAAAGCAGAGGTAAGTAAAATGATCAAAGATGTATTACAGTGGTGATCCAGTGAGAAGCAGTAATTTAATTTTTTCTTTTATAATGATGCTCTATCACGCACAGCCACTTGAGACCTAGAATGTTCCAGGAATTCCTTTTCTTAACCTCTAATCTATAAGAAAGGGTCCAGGCATGACAGTCTATCAAGTTTACTGCTTTATTTTTATTTTTTATTTTGACCCTCTCTAGAAACAAGCTGGTAATGAGGAAAGGGTCCTAATTGTAAGTTAAAAGATCACTGTAATTCACCAGCTTGTGAGAGCAGAGATAGAACTTTACAGCAGGTAACAGTGAATTTTGTTTGGACTTCTATTTCCTCCTTTCTTCTTCTTATCTATGTCTTCTCTCTGATTTCCCCTTTACACATCTCTAGCCACTAATCCAGTGCTCCCATGACACCTGTCAATAATCCAGGGTAAGTACACCTACCCTTCTTAGGGATATCTCATGTTCCAAAACACTTCGTCTCTCTTCTTCTCCAGTCAATAGCTGATTCCCTGCTTCTTTGGCATAGCTTAGCTAGATAGTAGAAATGCAGTCTGACTCAGTGAAGCCAATACACAAACACGACTGTGCGCTCTGAAAGTTCTGCGTCAGGCATACGTCAATACATCACATGGATCCTATTGTTGGAGAGCTTAAATTTGGGGGAGTCAGGGGCAAAATGAAGAAAGTTACACAATTCAAGATTCAAGTGAAAATTTAAGATAACAAATAACCTGGCATAAGAAAGGGTGACAGAACACGAATGATTCCACCTAGTTCACCTAGATAAAAATGTACTGTAGTGTGGATATTAACCCCCCAAAAGACTGATAATTGATCCAACTCTTTCACTACATAAAGCTATTTGCCCCCTACCTATTTTTTCAATAAATATACTCTCCAATAAAATACACATATCTAATCTTAAAAAAATGCTTATGAGTATAATAACTGCTAACTATTCATGCCATGAGACATAAAAAATTAGCACACGTGATGTTAAAACTACTAAGTAAAATACAATGCTAATTGGCAAGAATTTCAGGATAATATGTAAAACTGAAAATATTTATGGAAGGATAGAGGAATTATGGGTGATCTCTTTTTAAATTTAAATTTTATATCATTGATACTAAATCTATACACATTTTATTAAACACACATACACATACTCTCTCTAAATTAAATGAGGTATCTTAATGCAATGCTATGGCGAGAGGGGGTGGTGCAACCCAAGAGCCCAATCTGTCAGTATCACAGCTGGAGAGAGCAGGCGTGGCCCACACAGGCAATGGTCTGCTCATGACTAATGCTGCAGACGACATCTGGCCCCTTATGGGAAACAGCAGGCCTTTGTACCCAGTGAAACAATGTCTGCACGTGAGACTGCTGTGATGTTGGGGATCGAAGGCCACAGGGTCTCTACCGCAGAGTCCAATGGTGCTTTGGGGAAGAAATGAGAAGCTTAGTGCCTGTCTAAGAAATTCTTCCTTAAGAAATCTCTTCCTTCACATCCCTCTGGGTGTATCTACATTAAGATATCTAGTGTCCTTTACACAAAGATGGTAGAAGCACTTGTTCCTATTAGCTACTTACATTAAAAAATGTATGAACTAAAATTTTTTATCAGATTAGGGAGAAACAACCTCATGCATTTTAGACCTCACTGGCTATGTGCAATGAACGGCTGTCTATACTTTTCTTCCTTAAGCCTTTGGATGCTGTTGGCTTCCCACTGCAAAGAGGCCGGAATATCATATCAAAACCAGCAGCAAGAAATGAAAAGCATCAGCGACAAGCTGATAACGAAATACAGAACCTACTCTGATAAATTAAAGGTCATACCCTGTTATCACGCATACTAAAGAGTTCTTTTGTGCTAGTGGTGTAGCATTTAACACAGAAGAATGGTTTAACAGCTACAAAAACAGGCAGGGCCACTGATAGATATCACTGAACAGTGAGAATGAGAAAGATGAAATGTAAGAGCCGCCCCGCACTTCCTTACAAGTGGCTTTTTGCCATTTTCCCAGCTATGAGGATCTGGAGCACTTTCTAAATCATAATGTCATAACATTTAAGCTAATCTATCCTAAAAAGAACTTACATATATACCCTCTCAGGCATCTCTTCCCATTCTTGATTTTTAAAATCAGAGAATTATGTGGTAGTTAGAATTTCTATCACCACACACCAATTTCGACTTTTCATCTCTTTTACTTAATATGTAGACCAGTCCAAGGAAGAGACATAATGAATCCTCACATAGAGTCTAATAGCCCTGTAAGGGTGTTGAGAAGTTCCTTACTCTTCAGTGAGAAAAATAAGGCTGATTCCTATGTCATTCTAATCTCATTTTCATTGGACTTCAATCTTTCTCTTCTACTTGTAATTGGAATACTTGTAATTTCTCAATTAGAAAGATGAGGCTTGTCAATTGCACACAAATTGTTTAAGATTAAATGCTTTGAAAGTGCCAAGGATAGGCTGAGATATAGCTATTAGACCATTGCTATCCCTTTCAATTTTATAAAAGGTAAAACCTTTAAATAAAATAACCATCTTTTTCCTGCTGTAGACAAATGGAACACTATGGATTTGACTTAAATTTCTAAACTAACTTTTCCCCAACAAAAATTAGTTTTCTCCACCCATAATTATTTCTTGAAAGTAAGTACTCAGGTGGTCAGATTCACTTTAGAAAGAGAACTCTTAACGTTTAAGATAATTAATTCTAAATTCCTGGGTTCAAATCCTGGTTTCTCTATGACTACCTGGGTAAAACTGGATCAGTCATATAACATCTTTAAACCTCAGTTTTCTCCTCTAAAAATAGTTTTTTATTATTTTGTAAAAATAAGACATATGTGGAAATCTCTTAACATGGTGCCTGGCACGGAATAAGCACTCACTAAACATGTAGTATTAGCCATATATATATACACGTCTTGTGATGTGTCACTGTTTGTTCCCTGGTTTGATATTCCTTATATATCTGGGATGTATAGATTCTTCCTTATATATCTGAGATGTAAGGATTATTCCTTAGATATCTTGGATGTATAGATTATTCCTTATATATCTGGGATGTACAGATTACAGAAATCTCTTTCACATGGCTGATCATGAGAATTGAGTTGAGATAGGTGTGAAGAAGAGTGGAAAATAAATCTATTTATATTTCCCAGGATGAATAAAGCTAGGAAGCTAGCCTTATTATAAACAATGTCCCAAACCCCGCCAATGATTTATCAAAATCACTGTATTTTCTCCCAAGCAATGTCAACTTTATTGTCAAAGGTTTATGCACGGCTACCTGTAAGCCAATGGGAACAAGGGAAAGGAGGTCATTAAATGGTGGAGGCCACACAAAAAGAAAAAAACTAAAGGCACCTGCCCTGAAGAAAAATGGAATTCAGGGTACTACCATCTCTTCTGTGTCAGCAGCACAGTGGAAAAAGTTGTTCCTCCCATGAGAATACTTTATTATCAGTGGTCTCATTGTGGCATTTTACTCTACACAATAATGCTTCAAAGAGATGCATGTCAACTGGAATGCTGCAATCTCTTCTTTTTCCACCTTAATGCACTTGGCAAAGGGACACAAAAACTGTAAACAGAAGCAGACACTGTATGGTCCATTATCTGTACAATTCAGTTGAGGAATCTGGAAAGACACTAGTTTGATGTCCAATGCTAATGACCCACTGTCCCAAGCCTCAGATACCGCGGCATGCAGAACATCAGGTCACCTTGCTAAGACGTGATGTCTTTAGGTTTTCCCGAGGGAAGTAATTATAGAGCCATTAAAAACAAAATACCATAAATGTTTAGTCAGTATCTTTAACATCTTGGGCGTGGCATGTTTTCTGTTTTTTTTTTTTTTTTTTTTTTTTTTTTTTTTTTTTGGTTATATTTTTAGAAAATACACAGCCTTGACCAACCATGTCATGAAGACTTCTAGTCAGCATCTGTGCAGACCTTTGTAATTAAGCGGTAACATTTTCCTGATCCGTTTGATGCTCCATGCTTGTCTTCTTTCTTCTTCCTACTCTGCAGACATACACATTCTCACCACTCGGACGTTTCTCTAGATTGCTTCTACCTATCCACTGAAGCATATCATAATTCTAATAGCCATTTCAAAAAGAGAAAGCCAACATAGGTTAGATTTGGGGAGATTTTAGTTTTATAAAGAGTAGTGAAGAGGATGGGGGAGAAGGCATTCTGATGCTAGAACAGAGAAGAGGTTTGTAATTGTTTTCATTTAAAATTTTTAGCACTACAGAGAGAAAAGCAGACAAACTTAAGAGGGAATCTAAGGACTTCAAGTCAATGGCTTCTCTTTGCAAACCCCCTTTGTCCAAAATATGTGAAAGTAAACTTTTTCTTGGATTGCTCAAACACCTGTTATGGCAGAGATCTGTACTTGGATGTTCAAGAGGCATCTTTTGTGAGAGTCTCTATCCAATCAAGCTTGGTAAAAGTGGACTTAAAAAGCATGAAGGAGGTTCAGCAGAACACTCAGCCTGGGTGGAGATCACCAATTAAGATTCAGACAATGTAAAGAATGTAGTAGGTACAAAGGAGAAAGTTCACTGCCTCTCTCAGAATAAAAGTGACTTTCTCCACTGCCCTCAGTATTTCCCCTTTAAGTTAAGCCACTCGTAATTTTTGTGTATTTCTAACTAAAGAACAGAATGGAGAAAAAATACAAAGGTGTGCTCCCAGGTTTCAGTTGAAGCTCCATTAGTGGGGACGTTTGTAATTGATCCACACACACATTCCTCCGTGTTTTTCTTCTAATCCAGCACATCTGTAGTTAGGTTGTTTCATATCCAAGGAAAAAGCGGAACTAATTGGCCCATGCAACTCCAGCCTGATTAACACTTCATCTGAAATTCTTCCTGCAGTCTTTTAAACCCAACTGGTACCCTACACACAAAAACACTATAAGAACTCACAGACTCTCAGGGACTGAGTTGTGTTCCTCCCCCCACCCAATTCATATGGTGATGCCCAAACCCCCAGAGCTTCAGAATGTGACTGTGTTTGGACACAGGGTAATTCAGTTAAAATGAGGTTCTCAGGCAGACTCTAATGCAATCTGAGTGGTGTCTTATCTAAAGAGGAAGTTTGGACACACAAAGAGAGATAAAGGATGCCTGTTCACAGAAGGAAGATTATGGAAACACAGAACCTGGCCATCTCCTATGCACAGAGGGGAGATTGTGGAAACACAGAATCTGCCCGTATCCAGTGCACAGAGGGGAGACTGTGTAAACACAGGAGCTGGCCATGTCCAGTGCACAGAGGGGAGACTGCAGAAACACAGAAGCTGGCCATGTCCAGTGCACAGAGGGGAGACTGCAGAAACACAGAAGCTGGCCATGTCCAGTGCACAGAGGGGAGACTGTGGAGACCCAGAACCTGGCCATTTCCAGTGCACAGAGGGGAGATTGCGGAAACAGAGATCCCAGCCATCTCCAGTGCACAGAGGGGAGACTGTGTAAACACAGAACTGGCCATCTCCAGTGCACAGAGGGGAGACTGTGGAGACCCAGAACCTGGCCATTTCCAGGGAACAGAGGGGAGACTGTGAAGACCCAGAACATGGCCATCTCCAGTGCACAGAGGGGAGACTGTGGAAATACAGAACCTGGCCATGTCCAGACCAAGAGAACAAGCCTCAGAAGAAACGAAACCTGCGGACACCTTTATTTTGGACTTCTAGCCTCCAGATATGGGAGAAAATAGATTTTTGCAATTTATGCAACCAGTCTGTGATTTTGTTATTATGGTAGCCTTAGAAACCATCTTTCATATTAAGAAGTGATAACACTTTGCTGCTAACAGATAAAATAGTCCAGAAGTGAGTACTCTTAGATTTGCACTTTCCTAACGTTTCTGTCCTTCCTTCTGTTGTTTTGCGTTCTGGAGCCTACACTACAAGGGAGAGCCCGTCCTTTACTTTCAACACCAGCGTCTTTCCATCTCTACTTCCTATGACTTAGCCTATGCAACACCTGGAATCTTTTATTACCAGACATTCATTCTGGACCCATCTATCCTATACTCTGCACTTTAGCCAGAAGAGTTTCTTGAAACAATCTGCTTTCTCCAGTGGACCATAAGTTCCATGGGAGCAGGGCTATGTCTGATTTTGCTAACCACTGCATCAGCAGTACAAATCCAGCACATGATAGGTCTTGAATATTTTCTAATGAATTTCTGACTACATGGACAGATTATACCTTCTCGGGCGTTTGTCTCTGCTATCATGCTTTGTTCTAACCTGCCCTCTCATGTTGAAACTTTGGAGTCTTTCTCAACCCTAACACTCCCAGTCTCTTCTCTGTCATCCCATGATCTACACTTCCTGATTTTGTTATCTACTCTCTCCAAATCCTGCTTTTTGCTGTTAATAATAGGTAATGTGCTTTTCAATGCAGTAGGAAAACAGAAGCAATTTGACAGTACAATTCTGCTATGGAGTCAACTCCTTTCTTAAAATTTAACACAATGACTCTCTACTATTTGTAGAGTTATCAACAATTCTTGCATGGCTAGGACAACTGAAAATCAAAACATCATAGGCCTGTCTGCTAATCTGCATTTAATATTAGGGCACGTCCTTGGGCATTCTGATTCGAAACAGATCTCATGTAAGTTCTTAAACAAAAATGGGTGCACTATTAGTTTGGTATTTCCATAAAGACACAGACAAACATGAAGAAAAGGAATGTAGACATTATAGTAATGTCCTACTTAATGGAGCTTAGGCCAAAAGAGGTCTATGCAATGTGTATTAGGTTTTCTTTCTCTTAGGCCTAGATAAAATGAATGTGTGGGAAGGAGCACAGCTCCATCAGTAATGACATATATTAATATAAACATAATTGCTTTATTTAGGTAGACTTTTAAAGAAAACATTGTCAAGGTTGCCATACTTTTTACACAATTATAATACGATCTTTATCTAACAAATGCAATCAGTGTAAACTGATTTAGTACATGTAGCACTAGATGAAAAATTCATCACCAAAAATGTAAAAAATATCCTTACAAGAAGTTTCCAGTTGAATATTTGAAAAATCTTAATGTTTTTAAATACTTAAAGTGTAATAACATTAAGATTTATGTAAAGAGATAGTCAAGTCTATTTGATTTTAAAGAAACTAAAAAATTCCAGATTCAGATACCCTCAATGCATTCATGAACATGCTACTAAAACTTCCCCTGTTGTATCACATCTGTAAAATGGGAATAATGTATAACATTACCCTTAAGAATAAGACGTAGGCTTAGTGTCCATAACTCAATGATTAGGGTAGCCATGTACATTGAAGCTGGTGGGTTCCAGCCTGGCCTGGGCCTGCTAAACAACAATGACAACTGCAACCAAAAAATAGCCAGGCATGTGGTGGGTGCCTGTAGTTCCAGATACTTAGGAGGTGGAGGCAGGAGAATTGCTTGAGCCTAATAGTTTGAGGTTGCTGTGAGCTGTGACACCACAGCACTCTATGGAGGGTGACATAGTGAGACTCTGTCTCTTAAAAAACAAAACAAAACAAACATGGACCATGCTGATTATTTAAGGACTGTTTTATCTGTAGTGTCAGATATCACAAAAAGTATGCACGGACCATTATTTTTGCTCATCAACTTTTTTTTTTTTTTTTTTTTGCAGTTTTTGGCTGGGGCTGGGTTTGAACATTTGAACCCGCCACCTCCAGTATATAGGGCCAGCACCCTACTCCTTTGAGCCACAGGCGCCACCCAATAGTCTTTTTTTTTTTTTTTTCTCATCAACTTTTGTTATTGTTTGTGTATATGATGTACAGCCTAAGACAATTCTTACTCTTATAATGTGCAGTAGATTAAAGGCTGGATACCCTGAATGAGTGTAAAGCACCCGAGAGCAGTTTCCAGCACATAGCCAGGGTTAAATATACTATGGATACTATAGTTTTTATAGATTACATAGAGCCAAAGATGCTTAGAAATGAAAAAGACTACCTAGAATTTGGTCCAACTACCTACCGAGTGTAGCAGGATTACCCTACCTTCTTCCCCTGCTACCCTTATTAACCCTTCACCTTTGGGTCCTATATCCTTAAAAAAAGTTAGAGGCAGTTAAATCAGGTTGAGGTCCGATATCACCGGCTCATTAACCAAGAATCTAACTATTATTCTTCACTGCCCTCCATGGCACCAATGACGGGTAAGATTCCCAAAACTGGGACAACCTAAGACAGGATATGGAGAGGCTGCACAGTGGATTACATTCATAGTACCCAAAGACGGGTAAGATCACTCTGCATTCAGTCAACCTAAGACAGGGACCAAACCATTGAGGTTTGTATCCCCATGATGGGTAAGACTGAAACTGCAAGAGCAGGCAACCTAAGACAGGGGGGCTATGTTTATCCGCCATACAAAAAACAAAAGAGGGAATTGTTGGGCCCTGCCATGTGCCTGAGGCCTAGTGCAACTTCCCGAGTCTGACTAAAAGTAGATCCATTGAGCTACTTCCACGTAGCAATGACTCAGCAAGGCCCGGCCTGAAACTGCCTCTACCTAGATACAGCCAATGTGGTACCATGCCATTGGCCCAACCCTGTCACGCACCTCATCCCCCGCCTTCTTTCCCTGCCCCTTCCCCATGCTATATATAAGCGGCTGCTTGACGCAATAAAGTTGAGTTCCTGCTTAAAAAAAAAAAAAAAAAAGAAAAAAGAAAAATAAGAAATGAAATCAGAAAGGAAGAGCAAAGAGAGGGAAGGAGGGAGGGGAGTGGGGTTTTGGTGTGTGCCACACCTTCTGGACGCAAGACACGATTGTAAGAGGGACTTTACCTAAAAAATGCAATCAGTGTAACCTGGTTTATTGTACCCTCAATGAATCCCCAACAATAAACAATAAAGAAATGAAAAAAAAAAAAAATGTGGCGGTCTTCGTGGGTTACGGTGCTAGGAATCTGCCCAGAAAACTCGCACGTGTTGTTTCCTTCAGGTTCAACTCAAAGAAAATTCCAGGGTCTTCCAGTTTACATCCCAAAATGTACCTTCCCTGGGAATTGCTGGAACTAGACCATCTACTTGAATACAAAAGATACAGAATGCACAAGAGAGGCTGTGTTTCATAACTATTTTAGGTAAAGATGTTTTCATGATTCAGTGTCACTTATTTTTTTTAAAACACAGAAAAGCATTTTTGTAGAAATAGTCTTACAGCTGCAAACCTTTTAAAGATAATGGGACATCAAATTAATAACGAAACCACTCCAACTTGGGAGCAGAGAGCCAGTTCTAAATCTACAACTATCTAAGTTATTTGAGAAAGTAACTGAATATTCTAGGCCTTTGTTTCCAAATAGGTAAAATTAGAGTGAATGAAACTAGATGAGTTCTAACATTCACGTCATATCTAAAATTTTGGTGAATACGTCAAATATATTCAGGATCCAAGTATTCTAAGTCAAAAGTATTCAGAATCCTAGTGATATTGTTTCATCATACTAACTGATTGTACCAGTTAAACATTAGATGTTTTATATATATATGTATACTGTAATTAAATATTGGCAGATTCTTTAATCTGTCACTTTATTATAGAATCTATATCATATAATCTGAATTTTAAAAGTGTTCCATTTTCAACTTGAGGAAAATGCAATTTTAAGAGAAAGAAAATATAAAATAGCTTATACAAATTAAGCTAATACTCACTTTTGGGCTAAATTTACAAATAGACTCATTATAAACGATTTGCTTAAAACATGCTAGAAGAATGTTGTAATTAGTGTATACGTCTGTTGTTTTCAATATCATTTACAATATAGATTTCATTTGCTCTCCTTCCTTTTCTTATCTTTTCTTCCATCATCTCCAGACTTAAGAGAAAAATCTGGCATTTTTCCTTCCTGGTAATTTCTTCCCTGGCTGTCTGAGTTTGCTAAGGGCTCATCAGAGTCTCTGAAGAGATGGTAGTAGTCCCGTCTGCTGAGAGGAAAAGAAGGTACACCTGTAAAACCTTAATTTCTCCCCCATTATAAACTACATCTGATCTCTTCTCTTTAATGCTTGTTTTTAATTGTGCTCCCCCCCCCCTTTCAGAGATGAAGTCTCACTCTGTCACCTAGGCTGGAGTGCAGTGGCACAAATCATAGGTCACTGTACCTGAAAACTCCTAGGCTCCGGAGATCCTCCCACCTCAGCCACCCAAGTAGGTGGAACCACAGGTGTACACCACAACACCCAGCTAATCTTTCTTCTTTTTTGTAGAGTCAGTGTCTTGCTACAATGACCAGGCTGGTCACAAACTCTCGGCCTCAAGTGATCTTCCAGTTTCAGCCTCCCAAAGCACTGGGATTACAGGTGTGAGCCTTATTATCGCTATTCTATACTGCTATCAAATGTTTCTACTGCTATTGCTATTCTATGCTAGTTGTGCTAACCCTGTTCCTTCAGGATTCCTTTTTGAAGGAAGCCAAGCAATGTATTATAAATAAATAAAGTTATAAGGCATCAACAGTGGACATCAGCCATGCTCAGGTCTCCATTGCTAGGCCAATGAGCATGTTTCCACATCCTTTGAATTAGTGAGAATTTACCTGGCGATACGTCCCAAATCGACCCGGGCCTGTGCTACAGCTTCTAAAAAACCCACACAGAGCTTAGACTATTTCAATGTCTAGACAAAAACAGTTGCTTAGATGGGCATTGTTCAAGTTAAAACAAAAGAAAAACAGAAAAACAAAAGCTTGCTTTATTTTCTTTATTTAGGTTAATCAACCATATGCTGAATGTTTATGTTCCATCAATATACACTAGGATTTGGTATCCACAGAAATGAAAAACCACACAGAACCGACTTTTAAGGAATTGAAACTTCTATTGAAACTTTTAAAAGATGAGGCAAACCCAGAATGAAATAGAAGGCAGAATGCCCTAATTGTGCTTTTCTTTCTTTCTTTTTTTTTTTTTTTTTTCTTTCTTTCGAGACAGAGTTTCGCTCTGTGGCCCTGGGTACAGTGCCCTGATGTCATTCTAGCTCACCGCAACCTCAAACTCTTGGGCTGGAGCAATCCCTTTGCCTCAGCCTCCTCAGTAGCTAGGACTACAGGCAATCACCGCAATACCCAGCTAGTTTTTCTATTTTAGTAGAGACGGGTTTTGCTCCTGCTCAGCCTGGTCTCCAACTCTGGAGCTCAAACAATCCACCCACCTTGGCCTCCCAGAGTGCTAAGATGACAGGCATGAGCCACAGGGCTGGGCCCCTAATCGTGCTTTTAATAAATTACAAAAAAGAGCTGGGTGTTTGGTGGGAGATGAAACACAGTTACCATACACTGAGCACTCTGAAAGAAAGAAATCTAAGACTTAGTTCTAAGTAAAGACAGGAGAAGGCTGTCAGTTCATGGTACACGCACAATAGGAGCATTCCTAACTCTGCCTTTGAAAGGGCAGGTCCCGAAGGAAGGCAGCACTAATGATCACAGGCACATCCAGGGGTGAGCACTGAAGGTTCTCCCACTCAGGAAAGAGAACAAGAGTTAATAGATAACAGGTAAATACTAAGAAGGCAATTTGTATCTTTATCTTGAAGGACAGCCAAAAGGGGGCTGCGGGGAGTGGGGGTGGGGCCAATAAGCCAGGGGTTGTGAAAATATCCCGTGGAATCTAAGCCGCAGAAAGATAAGTAAGCTTTTAAAAGGTAGAAATACATAGGGATGAAGAATTTGTGTTTGTGTTTGTTCTTTATTGTTCTAATTCTGTCATGAATATATCTGTATAGAGGTGCAAGAGAACCAGCTTATAAGCTATTTTCCTAAAGACATATATTTGCCTGGTGTTAAGCAACCTTGCTGGCACGCTGAAAACACTTGGAAAATTTTTTTAAAATTCTGCAGCCTGGGGCTGAGATACTTCAGGGCATGACATCAGGATTCTTGAGATGTCCAACTGATTTCCATCATGCTATGGGAAACCCAGTGAGCAGATGGCCCAACATGTCTCAGCTTTCCCAACATACACCAATCTACACAGGTGACACTCTCCTAGGGACACGGGTGATGCTCAGAGAGTGTGTCTTGGATACCAGGCTTGTACCTTATCAGAGATTGTAATTTGGGAAAGAAAATCTTATCCAATTGAGAGTTACCATTTTTACATTAGACTCTTACTCTAAATTCCTCCTCAGCTACCTTCTGGTACAATCAAAGCAACAAAAATCCAACTTGGCCAGGTATAGTGGCTCACCTGTAATCCTAGCACTCTGGGAGACCAAAGCAGGTGGATTGCCTGAGCTCACAGGTTCGAGACCAGACTGATCAAGAGCGAGACCCCATCTCTAAAAATAGCCACGCATTCTGGTGGGCACCTGTAGTCCTAGCTCCTCAGAAGGCTGAAGCAATAGGATCACTTGAGCCCAGGAATTTGAGGTTGCTGAGAGCTATGATGCCAGGGCACTCTACGAAGGGTGACAAAGTGAGACTCTGTCTCAAAAGAAAAGAAAATCCAATGTGGAATAAAGTTTTACATGGCCTTGTTTAAACTGGCCTTGATCACAGAAAATTGGGGGAGGGAGTGTTTTTCCCTTACTTAATCCTACCACAACCTAGTGAGGCACGTGTTGCTGTAATTTCCAATTATGTGCAGACACTTAGGACCAGAGAGGTTAGATAACTTGCCTGAGGCCACACAGCTAGCATGTGGCAGAGCCAAGAATTAAACCAGATTAGGATAACACCAAAGTCGCTTCTTGGACCTATATTGATTCCACCTCACAGGACCACAATATAGACAGGCCAAGATCAGTTGTTCATATGGGCATAGCTTACAAAAAGAAAAATAATTATCTGACCCCTTTCAGGTGCCTGGTCCATAAGCATTAAAAAGATTCCACAGCTCTCTGCACTAAAGTATGTAAACTCTGACCAAGTCTCCAATATTTTTTCCAGAGACAGAAGTACATGTGGTCAGTGCCTGGTTTCCTCCACTCAACCTAAGACGGGCACTGTCCCCTACTGCTAGAAACCCAGCTTGGGGCCTAGGCCTGCAGTGGGGAGCCGGCTACAGCACAGCTCTCTGCAAACATAGCCCTGCAGCAAACCGGAACCCCAGAACAACGTTCTGCCCATGTCTGCTGCTTAATTGGAGCATTCACATGAAAGCTGTGCAGCTAGAAATAAAACAATAGGAGTCACCACTGCCAGTACAAGCTTTGCAAATCCCTAAAATAAAGCAGTCAATGAATAAAAATAAGCAGGGGCAGGCAGAAAAACAGTCAATGGAATCTCATGTGCAGTCAGCACACAGGATCGGAGGCAGTGTTGTTTGTATGAAAAAGGAAAGTGGTTTCTCCGGAGGGTTTGGATGAGTTCCCTGTTCTCTGGCAACAACATCCCAAGTTATCAGCGACTGCAGCCACGAAGCAGACATGCAGATAGTCCAGGGCAGCTGGGGACCTCATGGCTGTAATGTCTTGCTTTATGGTAAGGAGAGAAGGTGGAATCTTGGATGTCGAGAACATGCCCAGTTCTGGCAAGATCCAAGGACACAATAAACATGTTACCATGGAAATTTAATTTTAGAATGTCAGCGCAAATTGTGTTGTCTCAATAATTAAGTGAAATGTGTATCCTTCACGTATATAAAGCTAAAGCCCTGACCTGCCACAGAGTGCAAAGAACCTGTTATTTGCCCACCACCGATGAGGCTGCTCAAAGCCTGGCAGCTCCACCCTCTCACTGTTCCTTCTGGGACCACTGCCTCCGGGGAGATAGTTCTTAAGTAGGGAACAGTCTAAAGTCACCTCCCCATTTGGACAGTCTGTACCCATGTTCACCTCACCTGGGTAGGCAAGGGTCTTTCGAGAAGCAGCTCAGCTATATTTTTATAAACACTCTGAACCTCCTCCCACTGCTCTCAACATCCGTGGTTTGCCCCTCACTCCCCACTCCTCTCAGCACAGACACCCCACACAGCCCCATGACTCAGCACCCAGGGGGGCACAGGAGTGAGCCACTGCAGCTCCTGGCCAGGAGCAGAGCCCATGGCTGACTCACCCCTGATTCTGCAGTACAAGACCACCCTATGCTTCCAGGGTGTCATGGGCAGAAATAGAAAGTGGATCCCTAAAAGTGTTGAGTGAGTCAAGATTTCAGTTGACATCTCAGAGATCTGATGAGCAATTCCTCAGAATGAACCATGAGGTCTTCCAGGATGACCTACTCAAAATTTCTACATGTCCATCTTTACCTCCTTTCTTTGTCCTGTGTTTTCTTTATTTTCTTAGCACTCAGATAACTTCCATGTATATTATTGTCAGTTTTCTCTCACTCTCCTAGAATGTAAGTTCCCTGAAGGCTGAGATCTCTTCATTGTTCACTGACATACAGAAAGAGCTTAATAAATGTTTGTTGAATGGATTGGATGAAAAATGTGCAAGAAAAATGGGTTCTTAGGTCAAAGAGCCAGAGTTCAATTTCTGGTCCCATTATTCAGTTAAGTGGACTTGGAAATCATTATTCGATTTTTCTATGCCTCAATTTCTTCACCTGTAATATGAGGATAATCGTGCTGCCCCACTAAATTACTAAAAGGATTAAAGGAGAGGATACATCCAAAGCCCTTAGAGCAGTGCCTGTCACACACTGAAATACTCCAAGAATAATACTATTAGCTATTACTGGCTTCCATGAGACACCAAGAAATAAGGTCTGGGCTGGGCAGGAACTTAAAATCAAATTAAAAAGTACATGAAATTCACTATTTTAAAAAACCACATAACAATTCTGCATAATGAATGAAAAATCTGTGTATCATTTTGAAGGCTTCTCTTTCCACTCAATTCGTTTTCTCTAGCTCATCCATTGATCATGGGCTTGCTTTATTTGCCCTTTATAATGTTAGAAAGAAGTGAGATGATGTGTACAAAGCAGTTACAAGTATCTGGAATTCAAGAAATGACAGTGAAAAAAATGAAATGTAAGTAGGACTTGGAGCCTGCTCCAACGATCTCACGGTGCAGGAAGGAAGAGCGATGCCCAGCTCACTAGTTAAGTTCTAGGGAGAACAGACATGGGTACAGATTGTCTCCTTGAAGAAAGGTCCCCAAGCTTACAGAGCAGCTGCAGACTTTGCTATGGACGGGGCTCCCCAGACCTTGGGCAGGGCATAGTGTTGTGTGGGCGACAGCCCCTAGGCAGAGCAGACTAACAACAGCACTTCAATAGCATGAGGGGAGGACAGGAAACCTGGGCTTCTACATGGTAAAAGAGGAAAAACAGGAGGGGTTTTGTTGTTGTTGTTGTTTTGTTGTGTTTTGAGACAGAGTCTTACTCTGTCACCCTGGGTAGAGTGCCATGGCATCATAGCTCACAAAAACCTCAAACTCTTAGACTCAAGCCATCCCCTTGCCTCAACCTCCCAAGTAGCTGGGACTACGGGCACCTACCACAACACCAGGCTACTTTTTTTCTATTTTTAGTACAGACAGGGTTTTGCTCTTGTTCAGCCTGGCCTTGAACTCCTGAGCTCAGGAGATCCACCCACCTCAGCCTCCCACAGTGCTAGCATTACAGACAAGAGCCACCTGTACCCCACCCAAAGCAGTCTTTAAAACTGTCCTTTGTGAGGTCATAGAGCCCAAGTGGCTTTTCACTAAATCATACAATTAAGTATCTGAAGTCTAACCAACACCTTGTTGCTTGACCATTAACAGTTGAGCAGCTGATAATGGTACTTTACCAGTCAGTTCACAGTCTCCGTCACACTGTAATTAGGGGAAGACTAATTACTAGTGGTCAAGGAAACTGACAAGTGCAGCAAGGTGAGTAATCTGGGAAAGGCAAAGAAAGTGCGTCCCAAGGACACGGACCCCTTGCATGCTCAAACTTCCATCACTATGCTGGGATCAGAGAAGGAAGCTGATTTCTGCACAATGCAGAATAAAGGCAGAAAGGCAAGCACTGCAAACTCTGTGTCTGCAGCCTTGCTGGTGCTTTATTAGCCTTTCAGGCTTCCCATGAAGTACGAGCAATGCACTGCTGTGCATTTATGGTTACATAAACACTGAAACTCTCCACTGTAAAAGAAATGTCATTTGCTGGGGAAAAATAAAAAGTCCTTTATAATAAAAATGGCCAAGCCATAAAATGTTTTCCAGGATTTTTACTTTTGTTGAAAGCCTTTGGAATCAAATATACTGGAAAGCTGTCTATTACCTTTCAGTTAATCATAACCCTCAATTAAGTAGATTTTCTTCTATTATACACTTTCAAAGTAGAAAATAAATACATGTACATTAGCAGCCAGGCATGGTGGCTCACATCTGTAACCCTAGCACTCTGGAAGACCAAGGCAGGAGATCTCTTGAGCTCAGGAGTTTGAGATCAGCCTGAGCAAGAGCAAGACCCCATTTTTCCACTAAAAAATAGAAAAATCAGCCACATGTTGTGGTGGGCACCTGTAGTCCCAGTTACTTGGGAGGCTGAGGCTGGAGGATCACTTGAACCTAGGAGTTTAAGGTTACTGTGTGCTAGGCTAACGCCATGCCACTCTAGTCTAGCACCTAGACTCTGTCTCGAAAGAAAGAAAGGGAAGGGAGGGAAGGAGAGAGAGAAACAAATACATTAGGAAAGCTAACACTACCTCTCCTGAGACAAGAGATGTAGAACTTTTGTACTTTACACAGTATTTCCACAAATATGATTGATTTTTGTCTCTCCTATTTAAAAACAGGCTGTTAGAGGCAAATCAAAAAATTTTTAATACAATGTGTTGTAAATAATCTCAGTTATAAGACCATGTAAGATCTTTAATAATCAAAAATAAAATTAGTGTCCCTCTAAGAGACTTGTTAATTTGGGACGGAAATGTATTCATACATTTTAAAAGACTTCCAAGACAAAGAAATGTATCTTCCCTTTTGTCTGGAGTAAATTATAGTTCTACTAGCCAGATCACCCATTACTCAGGTTTTCCAAATACTTGTGCTAAAATAGAGTGAAGGCAATAGCCATCATTTTAAAGTAGAAATCACGCAGAATTCAACATTTATACGAGATGGTGTTAATTACATCCAACTTAATCTCAAATGAGGTAAACATTCAACAGCTATTGCTCTGTGCCAGTTTCAACATCCTGCTTAGGAAGTCAAAGGAGGAATCATCACCACAAATTTTATCCAAAAAAACCCAAAACAACTCTTAAAGATATTATCAGTCAACGGCCAGGCATGGTGGCTCATACCTGTAATCCTAGCACTCTGGGAGGCCAAAGCAGGAACATTCCTTGAGATTAGGAGTTTGAGACCAGCCTGAGCAAGAG
>CAUYPK010115280.1:0-14588 GCA_963574355.1 Loris lydekkerianus
CCATCCACTGCAAACACATTGTCAATATTGTATAGAATGAAGTTAAATTGAAATCATTTTCACTCAAATCAAATACAGGCCAAGTTTCCCATTGGTTCTGCCTCTTTTTATCATTGTCATGAAAGTCTTAGCCATAGCAATTCTTCAAGTAAAAGGTATCAAGTGTATGCACATAGGATTTGGGGAGATCAAACTTGCATTCTTCATAGATGATATGACTGTATATCAGGAACAACCCAGGGATTCAACTACAAAACTCTTAGAAGAGTTCATGGAGTACAGAACCATCTGAGGTTATAAAATCAATATTCACAATTTGGGAGCCTTTATATACACCAACAGTAGTAATGCTAGAAAAATAGTCAAGCACCCTATTCCTTTTAAATAATTGTTGAAGAAGATTAAATATTTGGAAGTATACCTAAAAAAGAATGTAAAAGATATCTAAAAACATAACTGTGAATCTCTCAGAAAAGAAATAGCTGAACATGTTAAGAAATTGAAAAAAAAAATCATAATAATGGCTGGGAAGAATCAACATTGTTAAAAGTCCATACTACCAATGGAAATATGCAATTTTAATGCAATCCCTATAATAGCACCACTGTCATATTTTTAAGACCTCAAAAAATTACTATATCTCTCATCTCCTTTACTTAATTATTATTATTTTTTATTAAATCATAGCTATGTACATTAATGTAATCATGGGCACCACACACTAGTTTCATAGACCATTTGACACATTTTCATTACACTGGTTAACATAGCCTTCCCGGCATTTTCTTAGTTATTGTGCTAAGACATTTACATTCCAAATTTCCTACATTTCACATATACCCTTGTAACCAGTGTGATGTAAGTGTTCCTAATTGTATATGAAATCAGCACAATGTACCCCGTTAATGCGTTAATGTATACATGATTTATGTGTTTATGATTTAATAAAAAAGAATCAATTTAGAATTAAAAAAATTACTACTTTGTTTTATATAGAATATAAAAATATCAAATAGCAAAGACATTACTCTGAAGTAAAAACAAATCAAGAGGAATCAAGTTACCATACTTTAGACTATAGTAAAAATAATAGTGATCATAATAGCATGGTACTGGCACAAACACAGAAAGGTACATACATGGAACAGGAAAGATAATCAAGAGATAAACTCAGCTACTTACCTTAATTTAATCTTTCATTAGTCAAATAAAAATATTTAGTGGAGAAAAGACTTCTTATTTAACAAATGGTGCTGGGTGAACAGGGTGGTGACCTCTGGAAGACAGAAACTGAACCCACCATTTCACTCTTAATAAAATAGATGCTCACTGGATTTAAGATTTAATATTAATTTATGAAACTACAAACATACTAGATGAAAGTCTAGGTAATACACTTGAGGAAATCGATGTGTTCAAATATTTTCTGAGAAGGACCCCTGGGCAATTGAAACAACACCAAAAATACATTATTTGGATCTTATCAAAATAAAAAGCTACTGCACAGCCAAGGACACATTAATGCGTGCAGACATCTCTCAGAATAGGAAAAGATATTTGCAGGTTATGTCTCTGACAAAAGTTTAACAATAAGGTTCCATAGAACACTCAAACATATTAGAAAGAAGAGAACAAGTGATCTTATTTCATTGTGGACAAAGGACATGAAGAGAAAATTCTCTGAAGAATACAGGTGGACTACTTACAGATATATGAAAAAATTCTCTTTATTCTTAATCATCATAGAAATGCAAATCAATGGCCACTTTGAGATATCATCTAACTCCAGTAAGAAGAGTCCACATGACAAATATCCAAGCCATAGATGTTGGCATGGATATGGGAAAAAAGGAACAAATCTGCACTTTTGGTGGGAATGCAAACTAATGCACTCCTTTTGGAAAGATTTTTGGAGATCTCTTAGGGATCCAAAAATAGACCTGCCATTTATCCTTTAATTTGTCTATTAGTTATGTATCCAGAAGAATAATAATCATGAAGTAACAAAGATCTTTGCAACAGAATGTTTGTTGTAGCAAAATTCATAATTGCAAAGTCATGGAAGAAATCCAAGTGTTTATCAATACATGAATGGATTAATAAATTGTGGTATAGGTACACAATGAAATATTAGACAGTCTTAAAAACAGATGGAGACTTTACCACTTTTATGATTACATGGATGGAGCTCAAACATATTCTCTAGAGTAGGTAATTAACTAACTACCAAGGGCAACAAAATGAGACTCTATCTTACTACATAAGTAGAGAAAAACATTGGTAGGAAACTTACCTCTCATTTTTACTTCTGACCACTTATCTAGAGTTGAATTTTTTTCTCCAGATTAGATGTCAACTAGATAAATTATTTTCTAATAGGAAAATTGTTTCCTACATCCTCTATTAATCAATCTTTTTCATTTTACTTTACTCTGAACCTTTGATATTCTAGATATTTGTTTTTTGCAGATTTTGTCCAGGGTCAGATTTGAAGCCAACATCCCCATAACACAGGGCCAGTAATGTACTTCTTGAACAACAGGTTACCCCTGATATTCTAGAGTCTTTTAGTCACTAAAAACTACACACACAATGAATTGTTGTCTCAAATCAGCCTTATCATACACACCCTAAAGATCCAGAGGATACCCTCGACATCTTCTGTTGAACTCCTTCAAACTTGGCCATTATTCACTTTTCCCAATCAGTCCAAAATCAGAGACCAGACATCTCTGGAGAATACCTACTCATCAGATGAAGTGGAAATATCCTAAAAGGAAATCTCACTTTGCCTGACTCATTGCCCAGCCCCCACCTGGGGGGGTCACAGTAAATCTCTTCATTCATGTAGTGCTATATCCATCTACCCACTGACTTCTTTTTGCACTTTGCCTCTTGGAAATTGTACCTACTAAATTTTCTTCTTTCTTTTTTCTTTCTTTCTTTCTTTTCTTTCTTCCTTTCTTTATTTTCTTCCTTCCTTCCTTTGTTTATTTTTTCCTTCTTTTCTTCCTTTCCTTCTTTTTTCCTTTATGCCTTGCTCTTTATTTTCCACGAGACAGCCCCTCACCATGTTGCACAGGGTAGAGTAGCATAGCATCAGCCTAGCATATAGAAACATCCAAATCTGTCAGGGGCTGTTCCGGGCATGCCCCTGAGGTGCAACATGGCGCTGAGAGGAAGTGCATCCGGTTTGCTTTAGTGATAAACAACTTTAAGGAAGTAGTTTTGATTGGCTCTACTAAACTGCTGTGCCCGTGGCCAGAGCGTGCTCCCCTGCTTTGCAAAGGCGCTGCCCATACTTTGTACACGTGTACTAGATTGTGATTGGCTCTGCTTCTCTATAAGAGCAGAGCTGGAGAAGGAAGAAGAGAGAGGAGTGAGTGATCCCCGAGCTGCCCTACAATAAAGTGTCTTCTGATTCTAGCCGGTGTCTCTCTTCTCTGCTGGTCGGCGGCGCGGCAACACCGACAGGTACGTAACACTGGAGACCCCAGTGGGTTTTCTATCAATTCTCCCATGCGTACCTAACACTGGAGACCCCAGTGGGTTTCCTATCAACTATCCCATGCGTACCTAACACTGGAGACTCTTGGGTTTCTATCAACTCCCTCATGCATACGTAAAGCTGGAGACCCTAGTGGGTTTCCTATCAACTCTCTCACCAATCCCTAAAATGAAGAATTGTGATTTATCATTAATTCATTAAGCTGGGGTGGTAACCAGAACCCTTAATAAAGTGTTATGAGCCAATGGAGCAAATTAAAATAAGATGGAAGTCATTAATAAGGAAAGCATGACATAAAGAAACAGGCAATTGTCTCCCTGAAAAATTGAATAACTCAAATAGTACCTGAAACAAATTAAGAAAGCTTCCTAACTAATATTTGAAATATTGATAATGAAAACTGTAGCAGCAACACAGGGACAGCTACGCTTCCTTGTATTATATACCAGCCCCTTGACGTACCATTTTATGCTCTGGTATCCTTGTGACATAAATATTATTAATCCCATTTTCATATAGAAGAAACTGACCCTAAGCCCATAGGCATGGTGATCAATTGTCCTTGGCTGCTCAGGACTGTGGGGTTTTCTAGGGTGCAAAACATTTGAGCGGCAGAAATTAAAGAAGTCCTAGGCAAACGCAGCTGATGTATGACGTACCTGCTAGGTCAGTCTGGCTTACCACCTAACACCACCTTCTATGAGATAACTTCCCGCCACATGTTAACAGTCCAGGCAAGGGCTTCATAGACAGGTTTAAATAAGGGCACAGCCTGTACCTCACAAAACAAGATATTCACAAGAAGCGTTGCTTCCGTCCAGGAAAACAGAGAGTGAGACAGCGGCCACAGAGCCTCAAACCTCTGTTTCTCCAGGGGATGAAGCAGGGACACTCACCTTGACCTCGAACTCGAAGTGCTCATCCTTTCCTTGTCCGCAGAGGACGTAGCGTGGAATACTAATTTTAATTGGGTTCTTCAGGTCGTCTGGATTTGCACCCAAGGAGCGAGAAACCATCCGCTATCAGAGGCACATCAGACAGGGAGAACAAAGAGAAACCAAAGTCACTCCACTGCAAACATCCTGCTCGGGTAGGAGGCAGAAAATGTGTTTCTGGTAGAGAGAAGACCATCAAACCAGCACAGTTTATTTAGAAAAATGATGGTTTTCTTTGAAAAAGAAATGCTAAGCCTGTCTCATAACAAAAGCCCATTTCTTCAGTATGCCATTCTGAGACGGGAGGGCTAAGGTGCCATTGAGTGTTGTCTGCCTTTGAAGTTCCTTCCAATTTATGAGAACGAGTAAAAACAGAGACAGATCACCTATCCAGACTCTTAAAAAAAACAAAAACAAAAACAAAACAAAACAGTGTACACTAGATTCCTTTCTGAAAGTCTTGACCATCTGACAAATTTTCTTCTTCCCAGATTATGACAGTTACACATAAAGCTGCAAAAGCTGGAGGTCTTATTCAAATTAACTTCATTTTAACTCTGAGGCACTTTTACAAGCCAGTATAGTATGAAAAGCTCTTTAAACTGCAATTAAAACAAATCCAAAGTATTTTGATAAATAATCAACTTGACTCTGACAAATATTTATGGTCTGGGAGATGGGAAGCCAGAGGGGTTTGAGGAAGAAGCATTATGAAAAAAATAAATCTTCAAAATGAGTTCTCATGAGTGTGAACAGGAGGAAATCTCTAGACAACCCTTACTATTTGTACTAACTTGGGACTTTAGAAAACATAATAAAATATGATTTTGTGGTAGGTGCAGTAATAATTAGAATCATAATTATACTTAGCAATTACTGAACACTTACTCTGTGCCAAGACCTGTGCTAAACAGTTTACATGCACAGATCATACTAACCTTTGTGATCCTCCCATGAAGTAATAACTGTTATTAACTGTATTACTCAGAGGAGAGGCCCAAGGCTGAGGGCACAGGTCACTGGAGGGAGGAGAAGCAGAGCAAGGATTTCAAGTCAGGCTCATCTAGCCCACCTTTGTCACCATGACGTTCTGTTGCTTTATGAAGCTTTGAAATAATTTCATCCACATGAGATAAATTCAGGTAATGAACACTTCACAGACATATTTTAAGAAGCTGAACACTCATGTGACTAAACAGAAAACAGAGGGCAGTAAGCTCCCTTTCTCTGCAGCAGACGGGTCCTCTGCCTGGAGTCACGGAGGGCCAGCCCAGCTGTGTGTGGGATGACACATGGATGGACCCATGGATGGTTCGTTTCAGACTGCGGCTTCAATCTGGCTGACAGTGTGAATATTCTGACCTGATATGAAGCCACCAAAGCCCACTAGAACATTTTAATTTCTCTCTGAGTGTTTGGTCACCCAAAACAAGAACAATTACATGTTTACTGCAACAGTATACCTAGTTAGCCGTCCTGATGTCAAAAACCATCAAGAAATTCTTCTCATGTGTCAAACGGTCTATGCAACTAGTGTATGAAGCCCCATGATCATGTGCAATGTACACAGCTTTGATTTAATAAAAAAAAAAAAAAGAAATTCTTCTCAAAAATACGTGCATCAGTAAAGACGTTTCAATTCACTGCCTGAGCGTCCACCTTCAAATTACTTTAAATGTAGACATTTCTTGAAACATGAAATAAGTTTATCTATTTAAAGGTGAACAGAGAAATAAATTAGCAGTTTTATTTGTAAGAATGTATCTGTACTAGTCTTTCACCTGAAATGGCATGCTTCGCAGCCCCGATGTTCTTTCTCTGCTGCCTACACCCTTATCCCTGTTACACTGTGTTGGTAACTGTATTTTTCATGATGTCCAGATGTGACATGATCTCCCATGGGGTCAACTTGTTGCTGTATGCGTGTCAGGAGATGGGGCATAGTGGCAGGTTGCAGCCAGGGACAACCTCAGCAGAGGATTCAGAATGCCACAACCAGTGATACCAGGGGAGAACACGAGGCCCACCTGCCCGAGCTTAGGAGCAACCTGGACCCTCCCGATTGATTAGATCAAAAGGCCACACCAGGGCTAATAGGATGAGGACAGGTTCTATTCTAAGAGGTGAGGAGGAGGTAAGGCCGGAAGGAAGGTAATCAACCTTTTCTCTTCAACCAACTAGAAAGAGTAAACGGTAAAAAAATTCTTAAAAATCATACAGGCTTGTCAAGGCATCATTATTAGATTCTGTCAAAACTACACTCTAGACGTGTGACACCTGAGGCACATGGTTGTCACACACGTTATTTGCTGAGAAAGGGGACCTGAAAGGCAATCTTCCTGTTTTCCAGTTTTGCCTAAGGACACCTCCATTTATATACCCGAATCTTTAGAGATCATGTGAATCACAGGGTTCCCAAGAAGGCGTGGAGGACAAGGTCCACACAGGGCAACTCGCCGGCTTCTGAAACCCAAGCTCTATCTGCTTCTCTGAAGTAGGCACAGAAAATGGACTTGGGCTTCCAGTGTCACCTCAAAGACTCGGAAAAAGAAAGGGAGGAGACTCAGAACCTCATTCCAGCTCCAGGACGTGGTCGTGGAATAACCGTCTAACCGTCACTCACTCTTTCTGTGCCTGTTTCTTCGCCTATGGAAATAGCTGTGATGTCTGTGAAATCCCAGTTACATGGCAGGAACTCAATCCTAAAAACACAGTGTCCCACTCTGTGGATATCAGGGTAGAGGCAGACAAGGAACCTGATAATCTCGGCAGGTCAGAAAGTTGTGCTGGGCACTCAGTGGAAACAACTGTATGTCCACTGTTCTCTAAGTGTCATGAATTTTCCTGAGGGAGATCTGTGATCAAAACTGCCTAGAAATATTCTCAGCTAAGCAACGTAACTTTGACTTTCTTATAGGCATCTCCCAGGATATGCAATAGAACAGGGGTATCTTTTACTGAGCACCAACTATGTGCCACGTGGAGGAGGCAAAAGTCCTGGTTACAAAAGTCCTGTACAAAAGTTACAAAGTAACTTTTACGAAGGATTTGTAACTTCTAAGACCTTTAGTTTTTTTTTTTTTTTTTTTTTTTTTTAATTTTTTGTTGAGACAGGGCCCCACCCTATGCCCCTGAGCAGAGTGCAGTAGGCGTGGTAGCTCACTGCAACTTCAGACTCAGGCTGCGGGAACCCTGGAAGCCGCTGGGATTACAGACGCTCACTGCCATGCCCGGCTGGGTTTTTCCATTTTTTTTCACGAGTCGGGGGTCTCACTGTAGCTCAGGCGCTCAGGCGAGGAGTCTCGAACTCCTGAGCTCAAGCAATTCCCCTCCTTAGCCTCCCACAGTGCTGGGATAACAGGCATGAGCCACAGATTTTCTCTGCTAGGTGGATTATGTTCTAAAGGAAGATTTTGCTACCTTAAGTTTCTCTGTGTAAAAGTCAGTTTTTTTTTAATGGGATAAGACTATAACTGGGAATCTTGGCGTTTTATGACCAGTGGAAGGGTTTATTGTAACTGGAAAGTTCTCTGTTTCTAAGAATATACCATTGTGAAGTCACTCCACAACAAAAGGAAATATATTTCACATATGCTTTACAGAAACAAAAATACCCCACCCCTCACTCCCCAAAAAACCCTGCCTCTGACAATTTCACTGGGAAATTGACTGGTGTGGGGCCCAGTTATCTGAGAGTGACTGGATCCTGTAATATCTGTGCAGCTCACCTCAATCCAGGACAGCTCTTTACATACCAGCACCTGCAGTTACTTCAAGAAACAGTTCTAGACAGGATGTAAGAGCTACTGCCCCAATCAGGTATAGACAAGGAGTGTCCCAGGATCCTTGGCTGAGAAGAAAGATGTTGCTCTCTCCATTACTTACCCTGATGCAGACTCACAATACTCCCAGAGGCATCTCTGACCACAGTTTACTTCAACCTCACTGATTTCATATTAACTACTGATGAATGTACAGAAATGAATAACTGAAATATAAGGTGGCGATCTGAGCAAAAGCAGAAATTTAAAATGTGTTTCCAAGAAATCATTGCTGCAGTGTTATTTTATGAAGTCAATTTCATGAGAAATGTAGAATTTTTAGGACACAGTGTGAAAAGTTCCTGATAGTCTCCAAAACTTATGTTTATATTGGACAGGAAGGAAAACTAGCATAAATGTCTCCTAAATTTATTTTTGATGTGAAAGTAGCTATGTTTTGGATGTCTTGAGTTTATACTAGAAACCTAAATGTCTACTGCATCACAATCTGTCCCATTATTTATTGGACCTTTTACATTTCTATGGCACTATTTATTTCAGAATCAGTCAGAGCTTCCCTACATGTGACATAAAGGGTGAAGGTGGTAACGTGCTGTCATAGGAGGTAAAGAAACGAGAACGGCCGTGTGTGTGTGGAGCTCCTCTCTGCAGCAGGGAGCACAGATGAGGAGCAATGTCACATGAGACATTTTAAAGGCACCATGGAGTAGTCGTATTTATAAAGGTTGAGCGGCACCTGTGGCTCAGGGGGTAGGGCACTGGCCCCATATTCCGAGCCCTGGCCAAACTGCAACAAAAAAATATCTGGGCGTTATGGTGGGCATCTGTAGTCCCAGCTACTCAGGAGGCTGAGGCAAGAGAATCACCTATGCCCAGGAGCTAGAAGTTGCTGTGAGTTGTGACAGTATGGCACTCTACCGAGGGCGACAGAGTAAAACTCTGTCTCTAAAAAAATAAAATAAAATAAATGGTCAAGAAAAAAGGTATGTCATTGGTAACCTGGATACGTGTCTGTACATTAAAAAAAAAAGATCTTTTACAATTAAATACCAAAAAATATCTTCCTTATGGCTTTTAATGAAATAACAACATCCCGTGTCAATGAATGCACTATTTTTCCATTGTTGGCAAAACACTTCAGTGAGATCTCAGCCTAAAGAAACAGGAAGAACGTAGGCTACATTGTAAATATTTAGACTGTGATCTTCTCTTCCCACTCAGGCTGTCTCTCTCAGAAGGAGCAAACTGAGGATGTGAAGAGCAAGTGGCTTCACGTCCACCCAGATCATTGTCGGCCCTGCAGAGGGCCCGGGGTGGTCCAGTTCTGCAGGAAGTCATCGGCACTTTTCTCTAAACACCCTGATTATGGACCAGATGGTTCTACTCAGTACACACCTGGACCATAATGAGGTCAGACCTGAGGACTGCCACCTCATCTCCAGGAGCCCACGTCTAAGCTTCCCTTCTATAATATAGGAAAACCTGGGTTCACCAAATTACAAATTCTGCTTCTGTTCCCAGCATAGCCTGTATTTCTAGTCTCTCTCTCTTTTTCATTATTTGGGATTCATCGAGGGTACAAAGAATTAGGTTACACAGATTGTAGTTGTTAGGTAAAGTCCCTGCTGCAATTGTGCCTGGCCCCCAAGAGATGCTCCATACACCGTGACACCCCCCACCCCCCAAGAGTCCTCCTTCCCCGTATATTAGATCATCTACTGCCTTCAAATTAGAATTGAGGACACTGGATTCTTGCTTCTGCATTCTTGAATATACTCATAATTCTGATTAAAACTCTTAGGTATCAAGCACCTCCTGTGCCCCAGCAGTGTTTGAAAATGGGGATTTGGGGAAGAGATGGTGAGGATCTGTTACATTCTCAAATACGAGCCGTGGGGCAAAAACAGAAAATCAAGGTACCTGTGTGAACAAGTGGGAAGGATGAACCTAGAGAAGCACCAAGACACGTCCAGGAAGGGACCCTCATTTGTTATTTTAACGCAGTAACAATGTCCCGTGTCAATGAGCGCACCTCATCTTTGAAGGCTGTGTAAGCACAACTGACTTGGATTTTGCAGAGAGGTGCAGCCTCATATCCTATAGCCACACCCTGGCCATCCTTAGCAGCAGGCTGGCATGAAGAAACACCACTAATACTAACTCATTGTTAAAGTGGGTTTAGAATACTAACATCAGGAAACAAAAGCACAAGTTCTCAAATGAAAGAGTATTTCATTCTCTTTAGGGATAAATTGTCCAGAAAGTGACAAACCATGTTGTACACAGGTGCTTGCAAAATACTTTGAGTTTAGCGGATGAAGGTTAGGGAAAAATGCAGTTAAGTTTAGCTGCCATTTCCAACCCATAATTGTTACCAGAATCAATTATTCCTTATGTACAGACTTGAGTTGACCAACATTGTTTCAAAGTTTGGAAATACTGACTATCTAATGTATGTTTCAACTTCAAATTATCAGGCACATCAATTATCTTTCTCTTGATACAAAAGAACAGTAATCTGAATGGTCACCATCTCTGAACAAGGCATCAGTTACTGGCTGATCTGAAGAGTAAACATGGGGTCTAGTATGCCAGGCTCATATAGGACAACATTCGCTAAGTGGCTGTCACAGCCAAATGTGAACACAGACAGTTTGGGACCCTTAGAGAAAAATCACACGTTTCCTTTCTAGTTCTGTACTGTCTTTGACTAATCATGAAAAGCATTACTGATCTTCACTCACTGACTTTCTGTTGAGCCCTGGTTTCAGTTCAAACTCTGCTAAATTCTAAGGCCCAAGAGAAAATAAAGGGTGGGAAGGAAGGGGAGTAACCCCCTTTATCAGGTTTCCATGGAGCGTGCTGTTTAACTCCCGGCTAGAGGAGGAATGGTGAGCATACAAGGCTGTTGGCACCATCTTCACATTAGGGCCATGTCCAGGCCTCCTTCTGCAAAAGCTAAAAATGCAGACAGCAAAGAAGAGATGCAGAGTCCATACCCAGAAACAAGGAATTGAAAAGAACTTGTAAAGGAACTACAATCCTTGAAAACAACAACAAAAATTCAAAGAGAAGTAACATTGGAGTCTAGAAACTCCAAGAAACAAACTTACAAGTCAGGTAAGAATTAACTTAGCAATGTTTGCAAATTTCTAGGCTAGTCATTCCTTTAAAAAAAATTTTTTTTTTTTTAAATTACCTAGCCAATGTTTAGAGCAGGTGTCCTCAAACTTTTTAAACAGGGGGCCAATTCACTGTCCCTCAAACCACTGGAGGGCCGGACTATAGTTTAAAAAAAACAAACTATGAACAAATTCCTATGCACACTGTACATATCTTATTTTGAAGTAAAAAACAAAACAGGAACAAATACAATTCACACTGCTTCACGTGGCCCGCGGGCCGCAGTTTGAGGATGCCTGGTTTAGAGTAACAGTGACTACAAAATAGCTTTGGCATTCTGGAAAACAAAAATATGTTTTGGAGTAAGAAGGTTGAGGTTAAAGTCTCTATTCTCAACCAAACTATCCTTTCTGAATCTAAATTTCCAAATACAAAATGGAGATCAACATTAACTCTTAGGAGGGTCACTGTAAGTATCAAGACACTGAGGACAGAAGTCCATACGTTGTAAACCATGATGCACTATTGTCATCACTGTAACCAAGTGCACCTTCAGCAACAAGATGGTAAGCAGATATTAAAAAGCAGGAGGAGTGATTTATAATAGAATCTCTCCTTCTCATAATCAGATAATTCACTTCCATTCCTTATAAAAGGAGGTTTTAACAAATGACAAAGGTTCATCCTTAAGGAGAGATTAGATGGTGGTGTTTAGGGAAGTGTGTAAGAGACTGTAGAGAGATGGAAGGGTATGGGAAGTAACGAAGGAAAATCAGAGGAGGAAGAGAGACTCCAGCTGTCTTCTCTGAAGCAGGTGCTCTAATACAGACGGCAGGACAGACTGGCCTCACTGCTACAAGGGTGCCACAGGAGGGGAGCCTCTGCAGACGCAGATCCCAGGAAGGGAGGTAAGGAGACGGATGGTCTATCAGGATGAGCAGTGCCCTCAAAATAAATGGTGTCTGAATTAGAGAGAGACCAGCCCATCCACAGAGGTATGTAAATAGAGAATGAACTAGAAAGCAAGTCGAACGAGGTAATTTTAAAGGTCCTAGGATGTTTGTCCTCCCCAGTACCTGGCTGTTTGTATTAAGAAGTCCTACAAGTTTCATCCAAGTCTTGTCTTCAGGAGAGTCTTGGGAACCTTCACATAAAGTATTTGTTGTCAATGGAACCACCAGCCCTGATTCTCCTCCGTCCTACAGTAGGAGCACACGCCCACAGTCCTGCCAGGGCCTCCTGGTGGCTGCAGTGTACTTCCTGGCCCTTGACTTCGGGCTTGGTCCTGTGCCTTGTGCTGGCCAGTGGACGTTAGCAGACATGATGCGGGCAGAGACTTTCAAGTTACCCTTCTGTGCTTCTCTCATCACTATGATGGCGACTGTGCCTTCTGCACAGACCCCAAAGTGAACCCTGAGCAGACCAATGCTGGCCAAGCTGCGGACAGCCGGTAGCCCACAGCAGTCCCTTCAACCTACCTGCAAACCAGCAATACACCTATGAAATGGAGTTTCTTTTTTTGAATGACCCTGATATTGGGGACTTGTTCATTATTTGGCCATAGCTAATTGATATAACATCTGTCAGAACAGATATTCTAAGGAATAAGGCAGAGCTGTCTAAGCTACATGCTGGAGATTGTGTAACTAAATTAACAAAATGACCTCATTAGAAAGTGGTCTATTCAATAATCCTGCTTGCTTGACCATCAAAGAAGCATCAATAAAAGTGGATCTAATCTATTTATCATATAAAGCCTTAAATCATTTTGGAAAAAGAATATAAGCAAAAATTACTATAATTACTGCTGCTGGAAGGCTTAAGTAGTTTCTTCCAAAGGGATGCACACACATTCTTTAAGTAATGAGAATGGGGCGACAAAGTGTTTTGAAATGTTTTTCAACAAAGACTAAATAAATTCATCCTGCCAACCACCAGTCTGCAAGAGAGGCAGCTGTGCGCAAAATGGATTTTAATCAAATTCAGATGAAATCACCATTTCAAAGTATTCAAAGAGGTATTGTCTAGAATGTATTAAGAAGTCTCCCAATGTAAATATTTATGCCTATATTACAACAATGCAAAATGTCACAAAACCAAGTGTGTATGAACATATTTTTTTCGGAATAAGCTCATTACAATTGGGACGCTGCTACCTTAGGCTGATTACCCAGAGTCTCACACCTGCTCTATTTTAAGAGAGTTACAGGCTTTTGGAAGCTGTGGGGAGGAAGCCAGGGCCAGACAGGGAGGAGTGAAACCACAGTGGACTACAGCACCGGGAGCACTCGCTGACTTCTACGGGCATCACGACAACCTCGATACTTACTTCACAGACACTAAATTACACCCAAGAACCATGTTTTATCTCAAAAAGCATGCTTCGGTGAGAGAAGTGGCGTACAAAATTTAAATACTGCAGGCTGCTGCTATTATGTGCCGAGATCTGACCGCAATCCTCATCATGGCCTTTGCAGGTCATAAAGCAGCCTGAAGAAGTTAAACGAACAATACGATTTTTATGCAATGCTCGTGTTTGTTCCATGTTCTATCTATGAAAAACATATTAAAGACCAAGATTTATAACCTGATAGAATTATGCTTTAGTACCTGTGAGAATAAGCACATCAATCTGTTTAATATCGCACACTCCTTCTTATAATCACGCACTGTTTCTACGTTGCCGCCTTTTCCCTACCACAGTATCATGGTATCCCTCTCCTTGCATCTTAAATTTTACTATGGCTGGTCTTTGTGATCACTGATAATGTTTTTCTTATCAAGGATATCGGAGAAAATACTGGATAGGACAACTTTCTAAAAAAGGAATGTGAAATATATTAGCTGAAAAAAATAAATGAAATATGAAAACAAATTAGGAAAAAATATTATTGATAAGATTTTTTTAGTGATTATATATTTATTGCCATCTAAGTATATATAATTATTATATAATAATTAATATACTGATCATATAATATTTTAAAATTATTATGTCCACAAATCACTTTACTTAGAGATTTTGCTACCTGGAAAGTTGTCTCTTTTTCTTCCAGTGGTCTAAAGTTCTCTAAAACAATCTTTTTTTTTTTTTTTTTAATTAAATCATAGCTGTGTACATTGATATGATCATGGGGCATCATATACTAGCTTCATAAACCATTTGACACATTTTCATCCCAATATTCAACATAGGCTTCCTGGCATTTTCCCAGTCACCGTGGCATGACATTTACATTT
>CAUYPK010115281.1:0-16818 GCA_963574355.1 Loris lydekkerianus
TTGAAAAGCATTTAACCTACTGATTCTTCAATTATTGTAATTGTTTTGGGTATATATTTTTATTTTTGAAATTTACCAGTGGCTGCTGCATTTTCCACCTTGGCTTATACTTGAGTCACTAAGTTTTCCCAGTTTTTAGGGGAAAATTAAGGGGGTCGTCTTATACTCGGGTTGGCTTATATTCGAGTATATACGGTAACTCTTCATAGATCTCTAGAATTCTTTCTTTGTACAGCTCTTCCCTATTTTGTACACTATCATGAAAACTCTTGATCTTCTTGGACTCTCAGCCATCTCCTTAATTCAGGAAGTCTAATAGCTCCACCTGGGTTCTCTCTCCCTGTGCTGCAACCTAGAAACTCAATCAGTAAGCAGAGGCATGCTTCATGCTCTTCTGTTTCCTGTTTCTTGGGTGTTTCCTATACCTCAGTTAAGGTATTGAAATCCAGATATTATCCTTCGCTATCTGATGTTCAATGTTTTGAAAACTATTATTTCATTATGTTTTGTCTGGTCTTTTTTTTTTTTTTTTTTTTTTGAGACTAGACAGAATAAAAGAATTTTAATTGATTCATCACAGAACCACTGAATAAAATGGTTAAGAATTTAAAAAAAAAAAAAGTGCAGAAAATAGTAGTAAGACTCTAGATAAGTAGCTTTCCCAATTGTAACTCTGTGTAGAACCTGTTCATCTGCATTCACTTTGCCTATAAATTAACATAGTTTCAAAATGTAAAAGCCTGGGTTCCAAAAGTAATGTGGAACTGGTCTTTCTGTTTTTTAGGCAGGAGGTATGGGAAGTCTGGTTTCTATTATTAATCATCTTGGCTGGAAGTTTAAGTTTAATCACTTTCTGATACCCAATATTTTTAAAATAATAAAAGCTAAAAGAAGATTCATTTTTTGTATGCTTAAATTTGCCCTTAATGTAGTGTAGAGGTTAAAAGGATGGGCTTCATAGCTGAACTTCCTGGATTCAAATCTCTTTGTGCCATTTCCTACCTGGCTAACCTTATATGACTCACTTAACTCCTTTGCGCCTTAGCTTCCTCATCTGTAAAATTGAAATGATAATGGTATATATCTTACAAAACTGGTGTGATAAATTAAATGGGCTATTAACATGGCTAAAGTGCTTACAATAGTTAGTGATGGACGCAGAGTAAGCACTCAATAAATATTAGCTGTTGTTCTTGTTATTGTCATTGTTGTATGAGAATTAGTCAAATCAACACCTACTGTCCAAGCGTAGTCCCCATTGGAGTTCACAATTTAGCTAGGAATAAAGCAATTAAGTGCTTCAAGAATAAAGTTGAATTCACTATGTGCATGACTGTACCACAAACTTTGTTGCTTAAAACAATACAAAATTATTATCTTTACGATTTTGGAGATCATCAGCCTGAAACTGTGCTCACTGGGCTAAAATCAAGGTGTTGCTAGAGCTGTGTTCCTTTTCCAGTTTTTAGAGGTCACCTGCATTCTTTGACTCATGGCTGTCTTTATCTCATTTTAAAAGGCAGCAATGGTCAAGTCATTCTCATATCACATCATTCTGACATGGACTTTTCTGTCTCCTTCTTCCACATTTAAGGACCCTTGGAATTACATTTGACCAACTCAGATATTCTAGGATAATATAAATTAGTGTATTCACAAGTTCTGGGGATTAGAATATAAAACATCTTTGGGAGACCATTATTATGATGACCGTAGGTCCAACTGAAGCTGGATTTGAAAGAGGACCAATACACCAGAACTGTAGATATTTCTCTTTACTACTTGCCTTGTCACCACCCATTCTGGAATCTTTACACTCTTATGAGGTAACTCAGTGACTCACATGTTTAAGCACATGTAATTAATGCAGACTACACAAGTCGAGGGAAAAGTTCTTTAATTCTGACACTAACTATCTAAAGTTCATGTAAATCCTCACAAGTTAAGGACTCAGTGCCAACTTCAGATGCCAGCCACAAATGTCAGTGTGTCCAAGTTACTCATGCTTCTGCCTGGCCAGGAACAATTCAGGGGTTCTCATGATGTCCCTTCAGGTTCAATAATTCAGTTGAAAGCACTGTATTTGTGAGTAACATTTTATTATAAATTATACAAATCAATAGCCAAATGAAGAGATATATGGGGTAAGGTGCAAAGGTTCCATGCCCTTTCCTAGTGAAATCCAGGCATGTCATTTGCCCAGCATATTGATGTGTTAACCAATGTCAAATGTCTCTGAGTCTCACAATTTCAAGATTTTTATATGGGGTCTCATTGCATAGACATGGTTTATTAAATCATTAGCCAAATGATTGCACTTGATCTCTAGTCTTCCTAAAAGTTTCTTCCTTTTGGTTCCAATCCTCTAATCACAAAGCTGGTTTTTTTTTTTTTGTTTGTTTGTTTTGGCAACCAACCACCATCCTGAAGCTATCTAGTTCATGTCCTATGAGTCACCTCATTAGTGTAACAAAGACAATCCTATCACCCAGGATGTTTCAAGTCCAAATATATATTTTTTATTATACCACACCCTCTATGATAGTGACACAAGAAGATTTCATTTTCTCTGGTAGTCACTAAGATAGCGTCACATGATAAGATATTCAATCCATTTCGAAGATCAGTGCAGCTAAAATCAGGGGCATATCTGTCCCAAGTTCATTCTTGATTTGTTTGAACTGTAGTAAGTATCAAAAAATATTTGGGGAAAGAAAGAAAGGAGAAAGAGAGAGAGAGGCAGAGAGAGAGAGAGAGAGAGAGAGAAGAAGGAGAAGGAGAAGGAGGAAGGAAGGAAGAGAAGGAGGGAGGGAAAAGAGAAAGAGAGACAAAGAGAGAAATAAATTATTCTCAAGGACACAGATATTATCCTCAATTCTAAATCTAGTAGAGAAAACAGATACATGAAAAAGTCATTTTTATCCAATTTAGGAGACCAGGGAAAGCCTCATAGATGATGGATTAAGTCTAGAAGGCAGAGACAAAGAAAGTTAAATAAGTGGCTTCATGGCAAAGATATATCCTGAGTAAAGATGTGATCAAATAAAACAGTAGGCTTCCTTGGTGTCAGCCACTTCTTTTCTTATGGCATTTATCTTCTTACCACTCAGATCCCTTCAGGCTGGGCTATTGCACAGCCTCTCAGAGAGCTCCCTATCTCCAAGTCTCCTTCAACTTCTGTCTCACTTCCCTCCAATGCAATGTGCATAGGTCAGCCAGAATCTTGCTGGGGTATGTAAATGTCATTCTCCTACTCACTCAGATACTCAATCATCTCTCATAGGAAGTCCAAACTTCTGGAGAGGAGAAAGAAAGCCAGATAGACAAAGCTTTTGTCAGAATCTCCTGTCCAGAAGGTAGAAAATTGAACTGAAGTGAACTTGAAGTAGTTGAAAGTAGGGGGTAGATCACAAGGAGAAGAAGTCAAAGTGCTCAACAGCCCCACTGAGACAAACTATGAGAATGAAAATGAGAAAGAGGAAGGATGAGAATAGAGGACAGTTACAGTGTACCAGGCTAGAGGACTCTTGAGCCAAATAGAAGGGTAAGGGGATCCTTCCCATACCCAGGGGCTCTCTGAAAGCAGAGAAACACAGAATCTCTCACCCCATGTGAGAGTGCCATGAAGGACATTAAGTTACAGTTTTCCTATACCTAGGAATATCCTCCTCTGGGTCCCCATCCTGCCTGGCAGAATAGTGAGCAATTTTGGCTCCAGTCACCTTGTGGACACTGAGCATCCCCTCTCTTTCTTTGGTTATCCAACAGACTGGCCCCTCCAGAGACCTGCTTTACAGTATGCAGGTCTGTTGGAGGGCTAGCTAGACCAGAAAGCCTTGAGGGGATGCCCCACCCACAGGCACAAGACAGGTCAAGGAGCATTGGTCCTTACCCAGCGCCCCATAGCAACTGAGGAAGTAAAGGTTAAGAGGCCATTTGTTTTCTCATTGGTAACTGGTGAAATACTTAGTGAGCCACTCCAGGAAAGAGAGAAAGGCTCTGCCCCCTACTCTACCAATGTGTCTGACAGGATCTCTCAGAAACCTCTGCATTTTGTGGCCTACTGATCTGAGTGTGCCCTACCATTCACTGTGGGAGGAAATTGTGACTCAACTACACTAACTTTGGTGAAGTAGGGTCCCTCTTGAGTCTCCCTCTTGCTGGGAAAGGGGGATATTCCTTGGCCTCTGGAGTGTCCCTTTCTGGCATCTGTATCCAGTGGGCCCTGCTGGGAGGTTGATCCCACAGCTCCACTCATGAGAACTTGGAGAGGGTGATCCTATTCTAAGAAAGCCTAGGAACAGACAGCAAGCTGCATATCTGCCTCCTCTAACTGCAGGTGAATGTCACAAAATTTTGAATCTGTTTCATCAAATACTGTGATAAAAACCACTGCTTTTTAAATTTGTAGCTGAAAATACTAGTCATAGAGAAATTGTTGAAATGACAGAAATATAATTCTGCCCAAAGGATGGCAAAAAAAGATGAATGAAATTGAGAAGAAGATAGAAAAATAAATCCAAAAGAAGCCCCCAAACTGTCCCAAGAAATTAAGGACAAGTCACCAAGGATCTAGACATAATTAGGAAGGATGTAGGAGAACTTAAAAAATTGAAAGTGGCATTCCAGGAGGTTCAAAACACGGTACAGAGTCTCAGCAATAGAGTAGACATGGAGAAGAAAGAATCTCAGAAATCAAAGACAAGACTTTTGAACTAATCCAATCATTCAAAGAGGAAGAAAAGAGAATAAACGCAGAAAATTCTCTGAGAGATATGGAACAAAACCAAATGCATGAATATTTGAATCAGAGGGATTCCTAAAGGAGAAGAGAGTCCTAAAGTTGTGGAACCACTACTTCAAGACATCATGATGGAGAATTTTACAAGCATTGCAAGAGACTCAGAACAAAGATAGTAGACAGGTTCAGAACCCCAGCATGACTCAATTCAAACAAAGCATCTCCTAGACACATTGTAATTAACTTTCTAAAGTCAAAACGAGAGATAATTCTTCAAGCAGCCAGGCATAAGCAAATTCTTATCTACAAGGGGAAAAATATCAGAGTGACACTTTACTTTTCATCTGAAACATTTCAAGCCAGAAGATGGTGGCCATCTACTTATAACCTTCTTAAACAAAACATTTATCAGCCCAGGATTCTGTATCCTTTTAAGCTGTTTCATTTTTAATGGAGAAATAAAAAATTTTACTAACGTGTAAACATTGAGGAAATTATCCACAATAAGACCATCTCTACAGCGGGCACACAGACCTGTTCTTCACACTGACCAAAACAATGGATCACCAAAAAGTAAAGATACCCATAAACTAAGGAACAAAGCTTAGCTTCCACAATGATTCAAGGGCTAAAACAAAGAAGTCGAACTTCACAAAATAAGACAAACAGCACTCCACCGTAATTACCAGTTCTCTCAATAAATGTGAGTGGCTTGAATTCCTCACTGAAGAGACACAGTCTGGCTCAATGAATAAAAAAGCACAAGCCAATGATATAATACCTTCTAGAAACACATCTAACCTCTAAGGACAAATCTACACTCAGAGTGAAGGGCTGGAAAACAATATTTCAGGCAAATGGAAAGAAGAAGAAAGCAGGAGTTGTAATCTTATTTCCAGATACAATTGGATTTAAACAAACAAATAGAAAAAAAAAAAAAGACAAAAATGATCACTAGGTACTGGTAAAGGGAACAATATAAAAAGAAGATAAATATCTATGCATCCAACTTAAATGCTCCCAGATTTCAAATGAGCCCTAACTGATCTGAACAATATGATATTCTGCAACACCATAGGAACTAGGGACTTCAACACCCTTCTGAAAGAACTGGACAGAGCCTTCTTCCAAGCAGAAACTAAACAAAGAAGCAATGGACATAAATACTACTTTAGAACAAATGGGCTTAACAAACATATTCAGAACATTCCATCCCAATAAAACAAGTATATGGGCTCGGCACCTATACCTTAGTGGTTAGGGCGCCGGACACATACACTGGGGCTGGCAGGTTTGAATCTAACCCAGATCTGCTAAACAACAACAACTATAACAAAAAAATAGCTGGTCATTGTGGTGGGCACCTGTAGTCCCAGATGTGTGGGAGGCTGAGGCAAAAGAATCACTTAAGCCCAAGAGTTTGAGGTTGCTGTGAGCTATAATGCCACAGCACTCTACTGTGTGCAACACACTAAGACTCGGTTTCAAAAAAAAAAAAAATATCAAGTATATACTCTTCTCTTTAGCCCCTGCATCATCTTCCAAAATTGATCATACCTTAGATTGCAAATCAAATCTCAATAAATTTAAAAGAATAGAAATTATACCTTGTATCTTCTCAGAACACCACAGAATAAAAGAAGAACTCAACTCCAACACAAATCTTCATACCCACACAAAGGTGTGGAACCTGAACAACCTCATGCTGAGTCAAGAATGAAATAAAAAAGGAAATCATTAGACTTCTCAAATAAAACAACAATGAAGCCACAAGTTATAAAAACCTGTGGGAAACTGTAAAGGCAGTTCTAAGAGGGGAATTTATAGCATTAAATGCATGTATCCAATAAAAAGTAGTACAATTAAACAACCTAATGAACCATCTCAAGGAGCTAGAAAAGGGAGAACAATCCAATCACAAACACAGCAGAAGAAAAAAAATAACTAAATTGCATCAGGATTAAATGAAATGAGAACACAAGAACCATTTGGAGGATAAGCAAAACAGAAGAAAATTGATTCTTTTTAAAGATCAATAAAATCAATAAACCCTCAGCCAGATTAATTAGAAACTGAAAAGATCTATAATACCTTCAATCAGAAATGAAAAGGGGGAAATTATAAAAGGTATCATGGAGATATAAAAGATTATCAATGATTACTACAAATAAAACCTCTATGCCCAGAGATTTGAAAACATGGAGGAAAAGGACCAATACCTGGAATCACACCACCTACCTAAAATCAATCAGGAATAATTTGCAATTTTGAACAGACCAATATCAATCACCTAAATTGCAACAACAATACAAAATCTTCCAAAAAAGAAAATCCCTGAACTAGATGGTTTTACACAAGAATTCTACCAAACCTTGAAAGAGGAGCTCGTACCTTTACTGCAGAACCTATTCCAAAATATAGAGAAGGAAGGAACCATCCCCAACATGTTCTACAAAGGAAATATCACCCTGATAACAAAACCAGGAAAGGACCCAATAAAAAAGGAAAACTATAGACCAATATCATTAATGAATATTAATGCAAAAATATTCAGAAATATCCTAGCAAACACAATACAACTACCGAGTAAAAAATTATACATCATGATCAGGTGGCCTTTATCCCAGGGATGCAAGCTTGATTCAACATATGCAAATCCATAAATGTAATTCACCACATAAATAGAAGCTAAAAAAAAAGACCATATGATCTTTTCAATAAACACAGAAAAAATATTTGACAAAATTCAGCACCCCTTTCTGACCAGACCACTTACAAATAAGCATAGATGGGACATTTCTGAAACTGATAGAAGCCATCTACAACAAACCCATAGCCAATATCATATTGAATAGACTAAAACTGAAAGCATTTCCATTTAGAACTAGAGCTAGACAAGGATGCCCATTTCCACCACTTCTATTCAACATAGTGCTGGAAGTCCTAGCCAATGTATTCAGGCAAGAGAAGGAGATCAAGGGTATTTAAATGGGGACAGATAAGGTCAAACTTTTGCTCATTGTAGATGACATGATCTTATACCTGGAAGATCCCAGGGACTCAACTACAAAGCTCTTAGAAATGATCAAGAAATATAGTAACGTCTCAGAATACAAAATCAATGTCCACAAATCAGTAGCCTTCATATATACCAATAACAGTCAAGCTGAGAATAAAATCAAAGACACACTAACTTCAAAGAAAATAAAATACCTGGGAATATATCTAACAAAGGATGTGAAGGATTTCTATAAAGAGAACTATAAAACCCAGAGAAAAGAAACAGTAGAAAAAATTAACAAATGAAAGAACATACCATGATCATGGCTCAGAGGAATCAACATTGTTAAAATGTCCATACTACCCAAGGTGATCTACAGATTTAATGGAATCCCCACCAAAACACCAGTGTCAAACTTTCAAGAACTTGAAAAAATAGTACTGTGTTTCATATGGAGTCAGAAAAAAAATAGAGGACACAATTGTAAGAAATAAACACAAATCTGTAGGCATCACATTACGAGAATTCAGGTTATACTGCAAGTCTGTAGTGATTAAAACAGCATGGTACTGGCGCAAAAATAGCAATACAGATCTATGAAATAGAATAGAGAATCTGGAGATGAACCAAGCCACATAGCACCATCTGATCTTTGATAAACCAACCAAAAGCATAAAGAATTTCTATTTAATAAGTGGTGCTGGGAGAACTGGTTAGCCACATGTAGATGACTGAAACTGGACTCATGCCTCTCGCCATTGACAAAAATTGACTCTAACTGGATAAAAGATTTAAATTTAAAACACAAAACAATAAAAATTCTAGAAGAAAAAGTGTGAGAAAAGCTCTGTACAATATCAGCCTGAGAAAGGATTTTATGAAGAACCCTTTTGGCAACTGCAGCAACACCAAAAATAAATAAATGGAACATGATCAAGCTAAAAAGTTTCTGCACAGTTAAGGGTTTGACAACTAAAGCAAATAGACAGCCTTTGATATGGGAGAAGATCTTTGCATGCTACCAATCTGACAAAAGGACTGATAACTAGAAGCAACAGAGGACTCAAGTTAATCAACAAGAAAAGAGCAAGCAACCCCATTTATAAGTGGGCCTGAGACTTGAACAGAAATTTCTCTGTAGAAGACAGATGAATGGCCAAAAAAAAAACATGAAAAAATGCTCATCATCCCTAATAATTAGAAAAATCAAAATCAACACGACTCTGAGATACCACCTAACTCCAGTGAGATCAGTCCACATCACAAAGTCCCGACTTTGCAGATGTTGGTGTGGATGTGGAGAGAAGGGAACACTTTTACATTGCTGGTGGGATTGTAAACTAATAAAGCCTCTATGGAGAGAAGTATGGAGCTTCCACAAAGAGCTAAAAGTAAACCTTACATTTGATCCTGCAATCCCATTACTAGGCATCTACCCAGAAGAAAAAAAAATCATTTTACTATAAGGACATTTGCACTAGAATGTTTATCACAGCTCAATTCACAATCACCAAGAGGTAGAAGTAACCCAAGTACCCAGAAACGCATGAGTGGATTAACAACCTGTGCTATATGTCTTCCATGGAGTATTATTCAGCCAGAAGAAAACATGGAGATGTTAAGTCTTTTATATTAATCTGGATGGACTTAAAGAACATTTGCCTTGGTAAAGTATCTCAAGAATGGAAACAGAGTATCCAAGGTACTCAGTACTAACATGAAACCAATATATAAACACCTACATGCCCACATGAAAGAAAAACACAAGTATAGTCTAGTAATGTGGAGCAGAGAGCAGGTAGAGGGAAGGAGAAAGGAGGGAGAGGTGACGGGGGAGGAATTAAGGTGATTGGCAGTGTCTCACCTAATGTGCACAATGTGAGGGTGTTCAACACACCCCCTGGGTGAAGGACTTAATTACAACTTGAACTTTCCCATAGAAATGAAAACTGTAATCTAAACATTTGTACCTTGATATTAATCTGAAATTTAAAAAATAAATAAATTAATTTCTTGCTAAAATAATTTAAAAAAAAAAAGGATGTGCACTATTGCCACTGCTATTCAACATAGTTGTAGAAGTTCTAGCCAATGCAATCAGGCAAGCAAAGGAGATCGAGGGTATTCAAATGGGGACAGAGCCAGTCAAAATCGCACTCTTTACTGATGAAATGATCTTATACTTGGAAAACCTCAAGGACTCAACCACAAGGCTTCTGGAAATAAAGGAATATAGTAAAGTCTCAGGATGCAAAATCACTATCTACAAATCAGTAGCCTTCATATACGTCAATAACAGTCAAGCTGAGAATCAAATCTAAAGGCACAATACCCTTTACAATAGCTTCAAAGAAAATTAAGGAATATACCTAACCAAGGACATGAAGGATCTCTACAGGTAGAACTAGAATACCATGAGAAAAAAATAGCAGAAGACATTAACAAATGAAAGAACATACCATGCTCATGACTGGAAAGAATCAACATTGTTAAAATGTCTACACTACCCAAAGGCATCTATAGATTTAATGTGATCTTCATCAAAGCTCCAACATCATACCTTAAAGAATTTGAGAAACTATCACTTCATTTTATATGGAATCAGAAACAAATTTGGAGGAATCACATTACCAGACTTCAGGTTATACTGCATGCAAATCTATAGCTATCAAAACAGCATGGTACTGGCACAAAAATAGAGGTATAGAATAGATAAACAAGTACATGCCCACAGGTGAGAAAGACACAATTAAATTCACATAAAGGGAGAGGGGAGAAGGTAGGGGCTTTGGTAAACTCTCACCTGATCTGCCATGTAAGGATAGTACCCCCGTGGAGGACTTAACTACAACTTGAACTTTACCTAACCAACACAAATAATGCAACCTAATCATTTGTATCCTCATGTTAATCTGAAATTAAAAATAGAAGAAAGTCCAAACTTACATGTCAAAGCCCTCTTGAGCCACCTCCCCCTCATTAAACTTCCTCCAGTTCTTGCTACTATCTGACTTGAACTCTGTTCCAACCACTTTGTTTCATGAGTGAGAAAATGTCACTTGCTCACTTCTGTCTCTGAACCACCCATTCCTCGGCCAGGAATTCTTCTCTTACCTTCCTCCCTCCCTGAACACAGCTCTGGCAGGAGATCAAACTAATGACTGAAAAAGAGCCCATTGTGGTAAGCAACATGCAAGTTAGCTCCCTGCAGACCTAAAACAGGCAGAACAGTTTTGTATGGACACTTGAGTCTCCAATCAGCCATTCTTGGCCGGCTCTGATCCACAAATTCCCCTGAGAACTCCTGAGAGAGAGATCTCAGGCATGTCAGGTCTCATGAGGTTAGGCTCAAGGTAGTGAGGCTGCTTCCTCCAAAATGGGAAGTTTATCTTTAGGGGTTCCACGGGCCCTACTGTTTCCTTTTATAATTTTCCTCTTTTTAATCCTACACCTGTAATTGTCATTTCCCTCCATCCTGGCAAGAAGAAAAGGGGAGCTTATAATCTTATATTTATATTACAGTGTTAGGACTGAATCTGCTATGTCTCATAGGAGGATGTCAGGGGGTGGAAAGCACCCTCTGTCACTTACTGGCTATGTGATCTTGGGCAAAGGGCTTGCCTTCTCTGTGCCTCAGTTTTCTTATCTATAAAATGAGGATACTAAGAGTATCTACATTACTGTTAACTATTATTATTGTTGTCTGTCAATCTTCTGTACAGCATCCCTGCCTAGAAGTTAGCCAGCTTGTGTTTTCATATCTGCAATGATGGGAGCACTATGACTTCTAGGACAGTCTGATTATTTTGTTTTTAAAAGTTGTATAAAAAAGAAGAGATGGTATTTGTAGAGGAGGAATGGATCCTTCTCAGATTCTAGAAGAAAGCTTGTTTACTGTGGATTGTGTGAGGCTAGTTCACTCCTCTCAAGACTAATGCCTATGTAATTGTAATTGATGTAATTTATATTAATAATAATAGTAATTCATCTATTGAGAACTTACTATGTGCAAGCATTATGCTAAGTGTTTTATATGCATTATCTAAATTGATTCTTGCAATAATCATAACTATTGTTAGTTGCTAAATTTTAGATAGTGCCTATTATGCGCCAGGCACTTTTCTAAGTGCTTCACTTATATTAGCTAATTAAATCACACAACAATCTTAAGAGGTAGTTACTATTATTTGCTCATTTTACAGATGAGAAAACTGTGGCACTGAGATGACAAGTAACTTGCTCCAGATCATACAGCAGATAAATGGCAAAGCTTGATTTTGAATCTGAGCAGTCTGGCTCCAGAAGGCACTCCTTAACCACTAAGTCATATTTTATCCCTTTTGATGTCCAATTCTAATCTACCCAGTCTCTGAGAGAAAAACAACTGCCAACATTCTCTTATACTCTTGGCTCCTGCCCTCAGTCACCTTCGCCATGAGGCAACTTTGCTTTGCTGCTCATTTTACCTCCGTTATCCTCTTAGGGATCATCCCCACCTTCTCATCTTTGCTAATGACGAATTGTGTGACATAATAGAAATTGCTCAGTTTTCTCCCCTGCAAAATGGAAATTTTATCCACCTGGCAGGATTGTTATTTCTGCCTGCCCCAGCCTATAGCAAATAATACAAGCCAACCCACTGACATACTACTCAGCTGGCAGCCAATAAAACCAAATACTAGCTCTCAGGGCCCCTTTCAGGACAATCACCTTGAACTCACTCACTTTGCTGCTGCTCTGGCTCCTCTTTCCCTCTGGACTGGTCCCTAGAGGTACTTGTTTCCTGACCTTGGCTACGCATTCTGTATCTGTCTGCACTGATCTCACAGACTCGATAATCTCAAGTCTTCTCATTTGGATCCTCAGTGTGTCCTAGGCAAAGGTTTGCATTCATCCTCTGGTTCTGCCTGTTCTTGGCTGTTCCAGCTATCCCCCTGTCCAGCCAAGTCCCAGACTTACATCTCAATGAGCCAACCCTGGGCCGCTTGCCAAGGGCCATCAAATTAAATCTCCGCTAGTACATGTTGTGCATCAGCATGACTGCTTTTTCCAGTTTACTACTGTTGAGTTCCCATTTAGGAGTTTCCTATGTCTAGAATGCACCCTTAACTCAACCATTACAATGACAATTTCTATCCTTGCTACTTTTCTGCATTACAACCCCTGTAGATTCCAAGCACTTGGAGAAACAATTCAGATAGTAGATTCCATATGGCTTTCTTCCCAATAAAATAACCACTAGTACATATTAAAACTTTAGTGTATGCCAGGCACAGTGCTAAGTAGCTTACATGCATTCTTTCACTTAAATTGTCCAACAATCTTATGTGACAAATATTATTATCCTTATTTTCTGACTGTGGAAAGTGAGGCACAGAAAAGTTGAATGACTCACCTGGGATCACACAGCCACAGCATGACAGAGCTGGGATTTTAATTTGGCTCTGTAATCTTTTAAATCCCACACGTCTAGCCACTGAACACTATTGCCTCCCAATTTACATCATAGCTACGCTACTAAGTGCTTGAAGACATTTCTGGGCCTATATACAGTTCAAGAAATTGTGAAACACTATCTTCTCTTCCCTATTATCCCTGCCCACATAGTGGGTAGGTGGCATTCAGCACTCTTGGTTAAGCCAAGCCTATGTGTATCCTTCTCTATGGCCCTATGCCAACTGGAGGATTGGAGATCAGGTGGTGAAATTCTTAGCTTTACAGTGACCAGTTGCAGGAGCTGGTATAAAAGGAAGGCTATGCATTGGCATAGTACTGGTGAAAACAAGCCTCCCACTTCAAGAATGCTCTCAAGCAAGTCACAACTTCTCACTGGGCAAACTGGGGAAGTCCCGGCCCCATGCCATTATACTGGGCCAATTCACCCACATGCTATGTGGCAGGAGGCCAAAGGAAACAAATCCTAGCCCTCAGGACCTCATTTGAGACAACTTCCTTGAACCTCATAACTTCACCCCAACCTTTGCTCTTCCCTTCCTTCTCTGTTCCTTTGTATACCTGCTTCCCAACCTTCTTGAACTGTCTCCAGTTTATGGCCCTATATTTATCCCTTAGGCTTGTGACACTCAGCTTTTGACCTTCTCAGTGCTCTCTAAGAACAGGCCGGTTCTCTTCCTCTGACTCTTCCTACTCCTTAAAGTTCTAGGTCATTACCCTGACCAATTTAAGCTCTTGTCCCCAGAAACCCTACCCTGGTACTGCCCCACCTGACCAGTAATCCAGTCCTCAAGGAAGTGGAGGGTTGAAGGAATAGAGAGGAGTATTAGAAAGTGATGAGGAATCAATGAGACAAATACTTAGACAGTGCCCCCACCTAGTGTAAATGCCTCTTTATGGTATACTGAATTCTAGTTCCCTTTCACTATTTATCAACTTCCTGTGGCACAAAATGGAAATGACCCAGGGAGCTGAAAATGACACAGCTACCTTATTCTCTCAACTCTAAATTAGAACATGTGAATTGATATGATGAATGTGTTTATGACAGCAACGTAATAGAATATTTGAAATCATGACTGCTCTGGGATATCTTTGATGTACCATCACTATGCTTATGTAGTATAATGGAAAGGTACCTCACATGCTTGTGTGCTCAAAAAGATGCCTGCTAGCCTGGCATATTGACCATACCCTTTCACATACTTCTTATCTTTTGCATTCTGGTCATGTTCACTTCCCTTTAATTGTTCATATCTGCCATACTCTCTCCTGCTACAGGTGCAGCTATTTTATTTTCTGGCAAGCTCTTTATCTCTCCTTGAGAAGTAAATCCCTGAGGGTAGAGCAAGATGGAGGACTACAGACAGCTTCTTTGCAACCTGGTGTGGTAAGATTGGGGAGAGGAGATTCCAAGCACTTCTGGCTTGTGAGCCCTACCCAGGAACATCTCTTTGAGGGAACAGGAAGGCAGTGGGAGACTTCAGCACCCCAAGAGGAGGAGGAAAGTAGGTAGAGAAGAAGCAAGTGTTTGTGACCTGTCAGAAGCCAGCTAGTGCTACAGCAGCAGCAACTGTTTGCAGACAGGGAAGGCTTTCCCTGCAAGTTGTTTTTTTTTTTTTTTTTTTTTTTGCACTTGAGCATGTGGTTGAGTTACCTTGGGAGACCTTGGGTGAGTGAACAAGTAACTTTGAACAGTATCCAGAGGCCAGGACTGACCTGCTGGGGTGGAATGGAGCTTTCTTTGTTAGGTTCCAGGCTGGGCACAGCTATTGTGGGACAGCTGCAGACAAGACCCTCAGGGTCCTAGAGCAAGGCCAGTTCTGGCATGCCTGATAAGCGGGCAGCCACATCTGGAGAGATCTGAGAGAGACGCACTTTCCTGGGAAAGCCACTGCTTACCCAAGGGACATGGATTGAAAGGTTGAGTCATATCTATTAAGCAGGAGATTCAGGCTCCTAACACTGTGGAGTTTGAAGACAAAAAAGTCAGTAGAGGCTCCAAGTCTCCTTTTTTTATTTTTTATTATTTTTTTTAGACAGAACCTCAAGCTATCACCCTGAGTAGAGTGCCATGGCATCACAACTCATAGCAACCTCAAACTCCTGGGCTCAAGCAATTTTCCTGCCTCCACCTCCCAAGTAGCTGGGACTACAGGTGCCTGGTACAATGCCAGGCTATGTTTTGGTTGCAGCCATCATTGTTGTTTGGCGGGCCCAGGCTGGATTTGAACCCTCCAGTTCAGGTGTATGTGACTGGCGCTTTAGCTGCTTGAACCACAGGCACCGAGCCCCAAGTCTCCATCTTATACAGCTGTATTATCATTGTGATTAGCATCTCATACCCCAGAGGATCTCCTGTAGCCCAGGCAATATTCAGCAAGATATAGATCATATATCCTATGTATATCTATATATATAGTTTTTTCTTTAAAAATTTTTTTCAACTTCTTTCCCCCTAGTATTTTTTATTTCTTTGTTTTTATTGTGTAAATATAATTTTTCATTGTTGCTTTCTTTTGTAAATATAATTTTTCTTGTGTAAATATAATTTTTCATTGTTGCTTTCTTTAATAAATGCTTAATTTTTGCTAGTTTTTCTTCCCTAGTTATTTGTTTCCCCCCCCAATTTTATCCCTTAAGGTTTTTGTATGTTTGTTTTGGTTCACTTTATAGTATTTTTGTTTCTATTCTCTGATTGGTGGAGGTGGCATCCTGTGTCTGCTCAGGCTGGCAAAGAACTGCAGACATTAAGGGACCCACCCAACCCAGCCCCACCATAGGTTGAGATTTGTGGGTATGGGTCAAACAGTACACTACTATTACATCTGTCTCTCTCTTTCTGTTCCTCTCTTCTTTTTGTCAATCTTCCCTTTTACTCATCCCCTTTACTTTCTATTTTCTCTCTTTTTTATTTTCTATCCCTTCTTGCTCTTCATTTTCCCCATCCATTTAGTCACTTACCAAAAAGACACTTCAACACCTTAGTTCAGAGGCATGGTAACTTAAAGAGCAAGAGGAAGTAAAGGTAAAAAGTAAGGCAAGGAAAACCACAAAAAGAAAACACTCATGAGAAAGAAACAGCAGAAAAATCCTGGCAACAGGAAAAACTAGAACATAGCACCCTCCTCCCCATAAGGGATCATGAGGTAACTACTTCAGAGGATTCCACTTATAAAGAAATGTTAGAAATGAAAGAAGGTGGGCAGCGCCTGAGGCTCAGTGAGTAGGGCGCCGGCCCCATATATGGAAGGTGGCGGGTTCAAACCCAGCTCTGGCCAAACTGCAACCAAAAAATAGCCGGGTGTTGTGGCAGGCGCCTGTAGTCCCAGCTGCTTGGGAGGCTGAGGCAAGAGAATGGCATAAGCCCAAGAGTTAGAGGTTGCTGTGAGTCCTGTGACGTCATGGCACTCTACCGAGGGTGGTAAAGTAAGACTCTGTCTCTACCAAAAAAAAAAAAAAAAAAAAAGAAAAAGAAATGAAAGAAGGGGAATTTAAATATGGAAGGTAAAAACAATGAAGGAAATTGCTGGGAAAATGGAAAATAACCGAAAAAGGAAATCCAAAAACAGAAACAAATAAGAGATGAACTATATGAAGAATATACAAAGGATATCCCAGA